>CM053505.1:101377161-101541156 GCA_028627145.1 Eidolon dupreanum
TAGGGCACATAAAAGTTACGTTTACATTATACTGTAATCTATTAAGTGTGCAATAACATTGCCTACAAAAATGGTGCACGTACTTGAATTAAAAATACTGCTAAAAATGCTAACCATCATCTGAGCCTTCGGCGAGTCATAATCTCTTTGCTGGTGGAGGGTCTTGCCTCAATGTCAATGAAAACACAATATCTGCAAAGTGCAATAAAGTGAAGTGCAATTAAATGAGCTATGCCTGTATTTGGTTTTGTGAATTTTAAATTCCTTCTGGCTTATCCATCTATATTTAGTCTCCTTCTAGCATGCTGAAAGTAAATTTCTATTATGGAGGTAGGTAACGTGGCATTTGAGACTGATAGCGATCTGACAATCCTTGCTTTTTGTTTCTCTTTTTTGTGTTGGTGGATATCTCTCTCTTCTACTCGCCTATTTTTAATCGTCTGTTTAGTCCTACTAATGGCACTCAAATCTGAGAAGGTCACTAACCTCTACTCCATAATCTCCTCATGGTCTAACTGATCAGAGACATGATAGAGAATGCAGCTGGGGATTTCTGGTTATACAATTATTGCCCAAAACAATTGAATTAGCTTCTCAAATTAAAAAAGGGACATTTTCAAAAGATACTGCACCTTCTCAAACATACATACACAAAAAAGTCTAATTTTGATGTTTCTCATTTACCTCATTTATTCATTTGAGCCCTGAGAACTTGTCCGTTTTTTTAAATATGCATTCTTCTTTTCAACAGCACTTCGAAAATTCCATAAGATAACCATAACTCATACGATGGCTCGAATAGTTATTTTCACATAATGCCAGGAAGAAAACTGACAGCTCTGCTAGAATTGTGTTTAAGAGCTGGATTTTTTTTCTAAATGCTGTAAAGAGAAGCACCTACAGCCTTAGTTGCTTTGCAATGTTTCAAGAGTAAACAAACCTTGCTCTAAATTGCCATGTCGACCTTCTTAAATTGGAGTCACAGTTGCAATACGAAAAGGCTTTTATCTTACACACTGTACATGACAAAAAATTTAAATATGTGATCCTTATGCTTTATGATCTAAAACTGACAGATGCAGGCACAAATATCACAGCACAGTAAATGTAATGAGGGTTAAGGTATATCTTGCCTGCCTTCCCACCCTCATCCACCTAGAAAAAATCCCTTCGACTTTAATTCGTCCCTGGAGATGCTTAGCCCAGAACAAAATAGCAGATTCATTGACAGCCAAGTTAGTATTTTACCCACTTTTCATATTTTCACTGCGAGCTTGGTTTGCTAAGGTATTTTTGTGCTGGGATTAGAAACAGTTACACTATCATCATTTTTAGTAAGAACCATTCACTAAGTACTGTTTGGCTGGGCTTCTGCCCAACACTACCTCACCTCATTTCATTCTCACTGCACGCTACAAGGTACTTATTATTATTATCATTATCATTCCCATTTTACAGACTAGATGCTGAGGCTCAGAGAGGCTGCCTTGCTCAAGTTCACACATCCAGTAAGTAATGGAATGGAGATGTACATTCCTAGCATTTTGGGTATTAACCATATCAGTAACATTACGGGGCCTAGTGAGTTTACTGTCATCTTCGTGATTGATAACTTTGAATGCCTAGGTTAACTTTGCTGTTGTTAACAAGGCACACATGATGTTTGATTTCTGGTAAAAGCACCCATGAAATTGTGATGTTAAAAATAAAAGGAGACATCACTCAAAAGTTGTAGAGTAAGGGACTTCAGAAATGTCAAAAACTCACAGAAACACCTTTCTGTTGTTTCTGGAATTAGAACTCTGGAACCTAAACTTATAACGATCAGGGAGATATCATGAAGAAAGATACTGCCAAATTTCATCAGAGAGCATTAGGACATTTGTGCATGTTCACCTACCAACTGCCATCCCACAGACCCAGAGGCAGCCATGGGGATGAATGGCATCTCTCCTGCCTGGTACCAGAGGAGGAAAGATGGGCCTCGTTCTCAAAGAATGGTGATTGTGTTTTGACTTGTGTGGCACCTCCCTGAACACCTGACTTACGTTGTTTGGCCCCCATGAGAACTCCCTTTGGGTTGGAGCAGCCTTCAGTGTTATTCATTGGAAGCATATCAAGGCACACACTAGCTTTTAAGTACATTAACGCATGTGAGGCAGGGGATAACAGGGCAAGCGGGAGACAGAATAAAAAGGAATAGTCTGGGGAAGGAGATACATGGGAGAATAAGGGCTTTGAAAAGCAAGTAGCAATATCAGTCTTAAAAGTAACAAAATTTTAATAAAAACACAAAAGTGTATTAACAGCCATTCAATATGATGCCAAGAAGAATTAAAATTTAGAGAAATATTTACAAAAATAAGAGATTAAATATCCTAAAATTAAACATGAATGATCCCATGTTGGAAGAACACACAGTACAAAGAGGAGAAATAAAATAATTAAACTATCATCTAGACATATTCACAATGAAATTTAGAAATATCGAAAAATATATTCTACAAGAGTCTAGAAAGAATAAGTAACAAGGTAAAAAGAATCAGATGGACACCAGACTTTTCAACAAGTTAGATGGAAAAAGACAATGGAGTAGGATTTTCAAAACACTGAAGGAAAAGAATGTCAAACCTAGAGTTTTATATACAACTAAATTGTCTTTGTAATATAATGAGATTAGGGGCACAGATTTACATGGGTGTATGCAGTTTGTGAGAAGTCATCAAGCTGTATACATATGATATTCGCATTTTTCTGCAATATATCATACTTAAAGAGTTAAAGGAGTGACATCACAAGATGTCAGAAAAGGCAATCCCAGAACTTTTTCCCCCATGGAAACATCAATTTAACAATAATATGTGGACCAAACTACCTTGATGGGAATTCTACATTCCAGTTAAGATGCTGCAGTGCCCTAGACAAGGACAAAGTCTAGAATAGCTGTACTGAAAAAAGTAAAAAGACCAATTTCACTTTATTGATGAGCCCCTCCCCCAAGGTAGCAGAATAGAGCACCCAAACAGGTCACCCGATCCTGCCACTTTTCTTCTCCCCCAGGTGTGATGCTACAGTTAACAGAGCTTTGCACAGCTGGGAGAAGGCACACAACTTGCAGCTTCCCTCTTGATAGTGAGGGAGAGGAGTGGAACATGCGTCCAGTATTCCAGCCTTTCAGAGTGCTTCCCGAGGAGCTGCTTCCTATCTGGCCTCGCTTGAAGCCCTGACAGAACAAGCATAGTTCAGATGCCTGGAGGAAGCCGACGACAGTGCAACAGAGTGAGGGGCTTGCTGTGGGAGGCACACTCAGCATCAGCAGAAGGGGTGTTAACTTGAGGCTTCCACCTTAGGAAGGAAAAAGGAAGTGAAACATGCATCCAACATTCTAGCTTTTCAGGGGACTGCCCAAGGGAATGGTCTGTGTCTTGCCTAACTCCGAGCACTGATTTAACCTGGCGTATTAAATAGATGCATGTGGCAGCTGAGAACAAAAAAGTACCTCAGTGACGTGCTACTGTTTCAGAGACACGAGAGAGCAAGAGACTATGAAGCCCTGAAGAAAAGGCCCCAAATCCCTCTAACTACAAATCTATACACACAAGTTCAGAGAAGACACATTCACAGGCCCCCAACACCTCTAGCTGGAATGATCGGTGAAGGTCTTTCCCAGTCAGAGTCAGTGCGTAAAGACTAGAGATATGACTATTTCTTCGAATGTGCAGTACCAACACAAAGCGAAAAGTTCATGAGAAAAACAGAGAAATAAGGTCCACTCAAAGGGAAAACGTAAAGTTCCAGAAACTGACACTAAAGAAATGAAGGTAGATAGAAATGACCTGACAAAAATTTTAAATTACCTGTC
Organism: Eidolon dupreanum; assembly: GCA_028627145.1. Classification (NCBI taxonomy): domain Eukaryota; kingdom Metazoa; phylum Chordata; class Mammalia; order Chiroptera; family Pteropodidae; genus Eidolon; species Eidolon dupreanum. The sequence continues at coordinate 101,381,024 of CM053505.1, forward strand.
ATAGAGAGGCTCAATGAGCTCAGGAAAATGGTGCACAACTGAAATGAGAATATCAAGAGAGATCTGGAAAATATAAAAAAAGAAACATATTTTGGAGCTAAATAATACAAAAAACTGAAATGAAAAGTTCAATAGCTGGGTTCAATAGCAGACTCAATCAAAGAGAACAAAGAAACGGCCAACGTGAACAGAGGTCATGTGAAATTACCCAATCAGAGGAGTAAAAAAAGGAAAAAGAACGAAGAAGAGTAAAGTAAGCCGAAGAGACCTAATGGACACCATAATATGAATCAGTCTTCATATTATGGGAATCTTGGAATGAGGAGAGAGAGGTGCATAAAAATTAAATAGCTGAAAACTTCCCAAATCTGGGAAAAGAAATGGATGACCAGATTCAAGAAGCCAAAATGAACGGAAAAAAAAGAATCTAAAGAATTCTATAACTGAAACGATTATAATTAAATTGTCAAAACTCAAGAACAAAGAGATTTGAAAGCAGAAACAGAAAAACAACTCATCGCATAAAGGAAGCCCGAATAAGACTAGTAATGGATTTCTCATCAGAAACTTTGCAGAATGGAAGGGAATGAGATGATATATTCAAAGCAATTAAAGAAAAAAGTGTCAACGAAGAATACTATATCCAGCAAAAATGTCCTTCAAAAAAATGGAGAGATGAAGAATTTCAGATAAACAAAAGCTGAGGGGACTCATCAGTGCTAGATCTGCCCTTACGAGACATGATAAAGGAGTTCTTCGAGTTGAAGTGAAATGGTGCTAAACAGCATCATAAAAGCATACGAAAGCATGAAGCTGGCTGGCAAAAGTAAGCTGACAGAGAAATAAAGAATACCGTAATAACATTAAAGCAGTACCACAATCACTGCTTCTTAGTATAGCACTTAAAAATAAAAGCATTAACAATAACTAGAAATATTTAATTGACATACACTATAAAAAGATATAATTGTGTAATCAATAATATAGGGCATGTGGGGGAGAGTAAAAGTGTAGTTTTTATAAATTATCAAAGTTAAGTTGTTAACAGCATAAAATATATTGTTATAACTTAGAAGATGTTTTATGAAAGCCCTATGATAACCACAAAGAAAAGAACCTGTAGAAGATATAAAAGAACCAATAGAAGATAATTATAAAGAAAATGGAGAAAAAATCTAATAACATCACTACAAAAAAATCAATAAAATGCGAAGGAAGCATGAAAGGAAAACCAGGACAAAGAGCTACAAGACAGAACACAAAAACAGCAATAGTTAAGTACTTACCTATCAATAATTACTTTAAAGGATAAGTTATCCAATTGAAAGACATCAGGGGCTGAATGGATTTAAAAAAAAAAACAAGATCCAATTACGCTGTCTACAAGAGATTCACTTTAGACTTAAGGACAAACAGGCTGAAAGCGAAAGAATAGAAAAAGATATTCCATAGAAATGGCAACCACATCAGACCAAATAGACTAACTCAAAAACTGTCACAAGAGACAAAGAAAGGCATTATATAATGATAAAAGTTTCAATTTACCAGGAAAACATATCAATTACAAATATATCTGCCCGCAGCTTCAGAGTGCCTTAATATATGAAGCACACTTTGACAGAAATGAAGGGAGAAAATGCAGAGCAACACAATAATAGTAGGAAACTTTAATACCCCACTTTCGATAATGGAAAAAAGTACAGACAGAAGATCAATAAGAAATCAGAGACCTTGGACAACAGTATAGACCAATAGACCTAACAGGCCGATGAAAACATTCCACGTAACGGCAGCAGAATATACAATCTTCTCACGTGCACACAGAACATTCTCCAGGATAAATTACATATCAGGTCATAAAACAAATCTTTACAAATTTAAGAAGATTGAAATCGTGCAAAGTATCTTTTCCTCCCAATATAGAATCAAACTAGAAATTACGAGAAGGGCACTACAAATGAAAACCAGTGAGATACCACTTTACACCTGTTAGGATGGCCATTACAAAAAAAAATGACAACTGTTGGTGAAGATGTGGAAAAAGTGGAATTCTGTGCACTGTTGATAGGAAAGCTGCTATGAAAAATGGTATGACGGTTCCTCAAAACATCGAAAATAGAGTGAACATATGATCCACCAGTCCGAGACCGGGGTATTGATCCAAAAGAACTAACATCAGGATCTCGAAGAGATATCTGCACTCCCATATTCATTGTGGCATTATTCACAAGAGCTGAAATGTGGAAGCAACCTAAATGTCCACCAGTGCATGAAGAAAATGTACATCATACAATTGAATATTTTTCGGCTGTAAAAATGAAATCCTGTCATATGTGGCAACAAGGATGAACCTAGAGGATATCACGCCAAGTGAAATAAGCCAGTCCTAGAAGGACATATACTGTATTATTCCACTTATATGAGATATCTAAAGTAGTGAATATCATAGAAGCAGAAAGTAGCATGGCAGTTGACAGGGGTGGAGTGGAGGAGGAAATGGGAAGTTGCTGTTCCATTTAAGAGAGCAGATCTCACGTTGTGATTTTTACCACAATAAAGAAAAAAGTTAGAAAACATGATGGAGGAGACGTTAGGGCAGTGGCAGCGTAGTATTTTCATCTTCTAGAATTCTCACGTGACAAACAGAATAACTGTAAAAGAACAAGAACAGAACTTATGAATATTTACAACAAAATTAGGACCTAAGAAATCCCCTTGAACCTGAAAATACAAGCACGAGGAGAGAAACCAGCAACAGCCACACGATCTGTCACGGTATCAGCAATTCTGTAGTAATAAGCAGAGGTCGTGTGCAGACCTGAGACCAAGAGAACACGCGTACAGTATTCACTGTAAAACTCAGTGGCCAAATGAGGAACAGCAGGTGAAACTGGAAGGGTCTTGTCCATCCATCCCAGTCGGGGACGAATGCCGGAGGCCTGGGGTAATGCGCTCTAAAGGAGCTGGAGCAGTCTAGCCCCGTGAACTCTCAACACTGACCAACAAAGCTCCCTTTCAAGACACCATGAGGAGAAAATGCCGGAAGTGGAATTAAAATTAGGCAGGGCACGGACAACAGAAACAAAGGAAAAGAAGGCCCAGACCAAAGTAAGAGGAAGAGACAGGAAATCACAGAAAACAGTGTGAAAATAACAAAAGGAAGCTCTGTAAAGTCAGAAAAGCGAGCTGAACTGAGCCTCCTTCTAAAAGCTCAGGCAATTTCACAGAAAAATGAGCAACAGAAAATGATCACAATCAAACCGCATGCAAACTTAGTATAAACATACAAAATAATAAACAGAATGACAGCACCATCGACAAGGAAAGCACAAAGGAAAAACATGCTTATAAAACCATCAAAATAAGCTAAAAATTTTCCAAAAAATATATGAAACAACATAAATGTAAATTGGGTAGACTCAGAAATAAGATGAAAAAACTCAAGAAATAATTATAAGAAAAACATACTTTAGAAATAAAGCCCAAATTAGAAAAATCAAGAGGTAATAAACAAGGGCAAATAAACTCAACATATAATGTCTTAAGAAAAGCATAAGGTAAGAAAGAAGGAAATGCTAATAATCAAAAGTAAATGAGACAAAAAAGGATTCAAGAGAAAGTGATATAATTAAAGATAGGAAAATGAGATCCAGCATATGAATAATAAATGTACCTGAAGAAAGTACAGTACTCGACTTCAAAACTTACTACAGAAGTACAATAATTAAGACAATATGGTCTTCTCTACGGCCATGCCACCCTGAGCATGCCCGATCCCATCTGATCTGGGAAGTTAAGCAGGGTCGGGTCTGGTTGGGAGACCACCTAGGAAGACCAGGTGCTGTAGGCGTAAAAAATTTTAAAAAATAATAAGAGATGGTAAGCTGACAAGGTCTTTGCAATCTGTGAGGTCAACCAAGAGTTGTCTCGCCTAAAAAAATAAAGGATAATAAAAATAAAAATAAAAAATAAAAATACAAATAAATAATAGTTTAAAAAAAGATGATGTGGTCCTAGCATAAAGAAAGAAACCTAGATCAATGGAACAGAGTTGAGAGTCTAGAAATAAACCAATACATTTATTTTTGATTTAATTTTTGACAAGTGTGACAAGAAAAAAATGGTCTTGGAACAACTAGATAGCCACATACAAAAGAATGAATTGTATTTCTTAGCTGTTACACATGCGTGCACACACACACACACACACTCTCTCTCTCAAAATAAACATTACCAAGTTATTAAAATTTAAACTATAAAACTCTTAGGCAACATACATAATTTTTTATTTTTGCTTTTGTTGCCTATGTTTTTGGTGTCACGTCAAAATATCTCCGCCAAGGCCTATGTCAAGGAACTTTCTCCTATATTTTCATCTAGGAATGTTATGGTGTCAGGTCTTATGTTTATGTCTTCAGTCCATTTCAAGGACACTTCCATGTATAGTATAAGATAAGGGTCCAATTTCATTCTTTTCCATGTGGATATCCAGGTTTCCCAGCACCATTTATTAAAGAGATTATCCTCTCTATTGTGCATTTTCGGTACCTTTGTTGAAGAGTAGTGGACCATATACGCCTGGTTTATTTCTGGGCTCTCCTTTCTGTTATGTTGGTCTGTAAGTCTGTTTTTATGCCAGTACTACGCTGTTTTGATTATTATAGCTTTGTAGTATAATTTGAAAGCAGGAAGTACGATGCCTCTAGCCTAGTTCTTGTTCAAGATTGCTTCTGCTGTTCAGGGTCTACTGTGGTTCCATATGAATTTTAGAATTTTTTTTCTGTTTCTGTGAAAAATGCCATTGGAATTTTGAAAGACACTGCACTGAGTTCGCTAATCGCTTTGGGCAGTATGGATATTTTAACAATATTAATTCTTCCAATCCATGAACCTGGGATATCTATTTATTTGTGCCTTCTTCAATTTCTTCATCAATCTTTAACAGTTTTCAGTGCACAGATCTTATCTCCTTGGTTAAATTTCTTAGTATTTTATTCATTTTGATGCTACTGTAAAAGGGACTATTTTCTTAATTTCTTTTTCAAACTGTTCACTCTTAGTGTATAAAAACAAAACTGACTTTGTTATGTTGATTTTGTACCCTCCAACTTTACTAAATTTATTAGTTTTAAGTTTTTTTTTTGGTGGTGTAAAGGGTTTCTACATGTAAGATCATGTCATTTGCACACAGAGACAATTTTACTTATTCCTTTCCAACTTGGATACCTCTTACTTCATTACATCGCCAGACTGCTCTGGCCAGGACATGCAGTCCACACTGAACGAGAGCGGTGAGAGAGGGCACCTGGTCCTCTTCCTGATCTTATAGAGAAAGCTTTAGGCTTTTCATTGTTGAATATATTAGCAGTGGGTTTGTCACACATGGCCTTTATTATTTTGAGGTCCATTACTTCTATACCTAATTTTTTGAATATTTGGGTTTTTTATCATGGAAGAACACTGAACTTTGCCAAGTGCTTTTCCTGTGTGTACGGACGTGATATGATTTTTAGCCTTCATTCGGTTGATGTGGTCCGTCACTTTCATTAATTTGCAGCCAAAGTGCCAGGTTCTGGAGCACAGGCATGTGCCAGATGGTCACAATTCTGAGGCGCAGGGCAGGTGCGTGCGGTCAGGGAGGTGGCAGTGCAATGACTCCTCCTCATGGGGGCAGCACTGTCCCTCTCTCTGGCGTGGGGGGTTCATGATGGCGATGGCTGTTGGTTACTTCAGTGGCAAAAGTTGCTGGTGTCTTCGGGGGACAAGGCCTTAGGGTCTCCGTGGAGAAACACTACGGGGTCCTCAGCTGTGAAAGCTGCAGGGAGGCCATGGACGTCGCAAGGGCTGTTGAGGTCCTCAGCAGCAAAGACGGCTGGGGTCCTCCACAGAGCAGACCACTGGAGACCCCGGTGTCACCCTCCGCATGGCTGATGCGACAGCTCCCGCGTCTGTTTGTCCCTAGCCTCTCCAGGCATCATCGCAGCTGTGTCCACCTCCCCAGAAATTCTTCCTGTGTGATTACTGGTTTTTTTGATTGTTTAATTTTGTTTTGCTCCACTGTGTTGCTGTAGTTTTTAATTGAACTCTGCCTCCCCAGGGCTACTTTTTTCCATTGGTAGCTGTCTAACTGTTAAGTTTTGTTGGGAGTAGAAAGCTGGTATCACCTACTCTATCATTTTGTTGACATCTCCTGGGACAGGAACGTTTTTTGAGGTTACTGTTTCATTTGGCAAATTGCCCTCCAGAAATGCCTTGCCAAGTTACATTCCCAATAGCACTGCAGAAGAATCATTTCATTACAGGAACACTGGCGTCCGTGTCGTGTGTGTGTGTGTGTGTGTGTGTGTGTGTGTGCGTGCGCACGCGCGTGCGCGTTTGTGTTTACTACTGTCAATTGAATAGAATGTAAAAGATTTGACTGCTATTTATAACTCAAATTTCTTTGTTCTTTTTACTGAATTTTAACATCTTTTCAAACACTTATTGACTATTCATCCAATATTTCTTTTTCTATCAATGTCCTGGTAAAGTCTTTATCTTTCCATTGGGATTTGGGTCTTAAAAAATTCATCTGTACGAGTCATTATATATTATGGCTATCAATTCTTACATTACAAAAATTGATCCTTTTTATGTCACCTTTGAAAAGGAAATATATACTTTTACATCACTAAATTTATCCAGTTTCTTTATTTGCTCTTACACTTAGCAAATCCATTCTTACCCTGGGAATAGATAAATGGTCATATCACTTGTTTTCATTGATTTAAGGTTTAATTTTATATTTAATCATTAATTCATTCAGTTTATTTTTGTATATACTACTAAGTAAATATCTAAATCTTTTTTCTCCTACTGATTTGAGATTTAAAGATGTAACAAATTTTAAAGATATGGAAACAACCTAAGTGCTCATGGATGAATGAATATAAACATATATGTACAATAAAATACTATTCAGCCATAAAGAAAGAATGAAATCCTGCCATTTGTAAAAACATGGATGGACCTCCAGGGCATTATGCTAAGTGAAAAACTCAGACGAAGACAAATACCATATGACCTCTTATATGTGGAACCTAAAAAAGAAAAGGAAAAAAACTAACCTCATAGCTACTGAGAAGAAATCGGTGACTGCCAGAGGCAGTGTTTTCTGGGTGGTAGAAATTAATAAAGTATTTTTAAATAAATTAATTTAAAAAATAAAACTCTATATGTCTTTCTTCGGTTCAAAAATACTATCTGCCAAAGCCCTAAATCTCACAATAAATTCATAGAATTTTAACAGTTGGCCTTAAAGAAAACTTAATTCTACTTCAACCTTCTTCCTTTTTACAAATGAAAAGATTACTTGGTATAAATAAGTGAACAATAAAGACTTGTTCATTGAACAAGTGAATAAGCAAATACATGAAGATCAAAAATGGGTATATGACTTTTCAAGATCTGACAATTGTTGGAAAAACCCATGATTAGCCAAAATGAGGTTCTACACTCTCTTGGAATGGGACTGAAGGTGAAGGAAACCAGCATGTGAAAACCTTATCCGAGCCCTCAGGAAACCCTCAACCAAAATTCCCGACAGCCAGTCTCCTTTGCTTCTGCTACTTAGAAAAGTGCTCGATAAAATCGATTCTGCCAAGACACATCTCCTTGGGAAAAAATGTGTCAAACACTAAATTTCTATTTAGGTCTGTGCCAACATTTGATATTTGGTCTCATTAATCTCCCTGTGTATTCGTATGCCAGTACCATGCTTTTTAATTTATACACAGTCTACTATCTGGTAGAGTAAGCTTTCCTTTCCGAAAACACATGCAGTGCACTTTTTCTCCAAAATCTTCTTGGCTTTTCTCACCAGTTTATTCTTCCGGAGAAGCTATTAAGACAATTATATGAAGGTCTCCTCAGAAAATCCTGTAGGGATTTCAACTGGAATTCCATTAAAGCTATTAACTAATTTGGGGAGAATCAATATCAGTGTGATATTACATATTCTAGTATTTTCTCCATTCATTCACATTTTCTTTTATGATCTTCAGTAACGATTACTAGCTTTGGCCACAAGGGTCTCAAATAGTCTATACTAAGTTACCCCAAATGCATCTCTGTACTATTGTGAGAGTCCTCTCCAGCACCATTATATAAACTAAGGGCATCTTCACAATGCTCGAAGATATGTAGAGCTGTTGTACCAGTCTGTGCAATCAGACACTTATAGACGAAGAGCTTATATGTAGACATTTGTCCAGATGTTACCAGAATCTCTTGAGTTTTTAATGAATGAATACATCCTCCCTCTGATCCTGCCACAAGACAACATTCCTCGAAACACAGACTTCCTTGGAAGTACCTAAGAATAAGTTGTTGAGTATTATGATTATTGGCTTTGTAACACAACCCAGAAGGTGCTGTGTACATAGACTTCCACCTACCTCTCCAGCTTCATCCTACCGCGTCTACTCCCCATCATCACAGAGCCTTTGGACGTGTGTTTCCCTTGGCCTGGGACACTCTTTTCTTCTTTGCCTAGGTGGCTACTGCTCCTCCTTCAGATCTCGGCTCAGGCATTACTATCCCAGAGAACCTTCCTGAGCAGCCCTGACGAAGTCAAATCTCCATACCAGAGGGTATCACGGCACCAGACAGCACGTAACACATCTCCAATGATACATTTCAATTTTCTATCATTATTTAATGTCTGAATCGCCATATCCTTGGCCATTTGGGCCATGAATGGGAGGACCAAATCTGTTCCCCCCTGTGACCTACAGCCTTGCACTCTTACTGGCACTCAGGATAATCTGTCTTTATATAATTAATTGCCAAATAAACAGAAAAAAACAAAAATGATAAATCTGAGTGAATCTGATACTTGTTTTTAGCAACTCTCATTCAAAACAGGCTCAACTTTTCAGATGGTTTTGAATGTCCCCATGACAAAGAAGCCTGGAAAAACAGAATGGCTTCCTCTGCTCCTGAACGTCTCCGGATCTTCCTCTCTCAGTGGTCCTTACGTCACATTTCCGGAAGAGCTGAGCAAGTGCTAACATACATAAAAGTAAGCTGAAGTGAACTGAATTTAAAAATCCTAAAACGATGTAGTGGGACAATCATTCTAATAGAAGTTAGGAGATCTTGGTTTTAAAGTGATTCATTCATTATCTCTTCGTGCTACCAAGCATGTGATTCTTCAGTCCCTCATTCGTAAGATTAGCAAAATGGATAACGTTACTCCTAAAGTAAAGTCTGTGTAAACACTAACGGCCAATGAATCCACGATGCATGTACTTTTGTGTACTTAAAAAAGCAACTGCCTCTGCTGGAGATTAAAACATTTGCTAACAAGCCATCTGAAATATCCAAAAGTAAATAAAGTTTACTTAAAGGAAATCTGTATAGAATACAATATTTGGCCTTTATGAGTACCCTAAAATCTGACTTTTATTTACTGAACTTTTATTTTAGAAGGTAAAAATATTACATGAAGTTGTTATGCAATTTCAAACGCTAATAACTCAAAACTGAAAGTAAATTTATTAAACGACGATATTACATAACTGCACGTTTTCACCTATGTAAAAATGTAACAGATAATAGGGGGCCTTATGATTAATCACTTGAAAACCACACTAGCTCTAAAAATATTACTTCCCATTCACAGTGTTTATGTCACATATACCAACTGAAATTATTTAAGTATAACAATTAATGTACAGGGGAAAATGAACACTAATATAATGGCTCAGATATAGGTGAGTTTAAATATCGCAAACTAAGGAAACTCAAAGAAAAGTAAACAGAATAACTAACTTTGGTTATAACTCTAAGAATCTGGGCTAATGAGGTGACGATGGCCAATGGCAGGGCAGACAGTTCAAAACACTCGCCCTTCCGAAGAAACAGTGAAAAACAATCAAAATCAGTCAGAACCAACTCTATCACAGGAAGTTTGTAGTTAGTAGACATGTCTTACAAGAAATGTTAAAGGGAATTCTAGTAAAAAAAAATAAAAAACAGACAGTTTCTCAAAGACATACAAGAAATAAAGATTTCCAGTAAAGGTAACTACATAGGTAAATATAAAAAGTACTTAGTATTACTGTATTTTTGGATTTTATTCCATGCTTTATTTCTCACCTGGCTTAAAAGACAGATGTGTAAAAATACTTATGAAACTATGTTAAGGGGCACACAATATAAAGATGTAATATACAATAACAACGATGTAAAGAGAGAATACACCCATTAGCAGCAGAGTTTCTGTATGCTATGAGAACTAAATTACTATTAATTCAAACCAGATTGTTATAAATATAGGATGTGAAGTGTATCCTTATAGTAAACACTAATTTCTAAAAAAAAAATACATGAAACGAAATGAGAAGCAAGTCAAAATGGTACATAAAAATATCAAGTAAATCTCAAAAAGGCAAAATATGAGGGACAAAAACAGTAAATGACATAGTGAAGACAAACAGAGTACAGGCAAAATGTCTTCCTAATTCGAAATAACTACAAAAGTAAATGAATTAAACAAATGGTAAGGATAAACTGGATATTCACTTACAAAAGAATGAAGCTGGACTCACACCATACCCAAAAATCACCTCGAAATGGACTAAAGATCTAAAAACAAGTACAAAAACTATAAAACTTCAAGACTAAAACAGAGGAAAAGTGGCATGACATTGGATTTGGCAATGTTTTCTTGGATACGACATCAAAAACACAGGCAACAAAAGCAAAAACAAACAAATGAGAGTACCTCAAACTTCAAAACTGCACATCAAAGGAATCGACAGTCTGAAAATGCAACTTATTGAATGGGAGAAAACATCTGCAAACCATATACCTGAAAAGGGGTTAACATCTAAAATATATACATGGAACTCGTACAACTCAGTAGCAAAACAAACAATCCAATTTAAAAATGGACAGAGGACCTAGAGAGGTATTTTCCAAAGAAGACTTACAGATGGCAAACAGATATGAAAGATGCTCAACATCACTAATCAGGGAAATGCAAATCAAAACCGCAAGATACCACCTCTTTCCGTGTCGGAATGGCCATCATCGATAACTGAACAGACAACAGTGCTGGCGAGGGTGTGCGCTGCTGGTGGGAATGTAGACTAATGCAGCCACTATGGGGAACAGTATGGAGGGTCCTCAAAAATCAGAACTACCACAAGATCCAGCAATCCCACTTCTGGGTGTTGATCTGAGGGAAATGAAATCAGGACTTCGAAGACATATCTGCTCCCCCACGTCACTGCAGCATTATTCACAGTGGCCGAGACATGGAAATAAGCTAGGTGTCCATCAGCAGATGGAGTGTGATATATAGACATAGCTGGATATTCGGCCATAAAAAAGGAAATCCTGCCATTTGTTGACGACGTGGACAGAACTTGAGGGCATCATGCTACAGGAAAGGTCAAACAGAGCAAAGACAAATACTCTATGACCCCCCTTATATGTGGGATCTAAAAAGGGAAACCCATATAAACAGAGCAGACTGGTAGTTGCAGGTGGTGGGAGGTGGGGGAAAGGTGTGGAGGTGATCGAAAGGTGCAGATTTCCCTTTATGAGATAAGTGCGCTCTGGGACCGTAATAAATGGCATAGTCAGGATGGTTAACAATACTGTGTTGTATATTCGAATGTCGCTGGGAGTAAATCTTAAAAATTCTCATCACAAAAAAACTAATGTAGTTTTAACTGTCAGTTATAAGTGACGCGATGCGTATTAAGTAAACACATTGTGGTATTCATTTCACAATACAGATATATATCAAATCGTCGTGTTGTACACCTTGAAATAACACAATGCTGTACGTCAATTACAGCGCAGTGTAAGACGGGAAATAAAGTTAGGCTCAGGTACAGGGCAGCATGAGATTAACAGTCAACTAAACACTAGAACCAGTGTTGGCACGCTTGTGTGTCAGTGTGCACGTGTGCGGTCAGTGGTTATTTGGGGTCGATCACACCAACCACCAAATGTTACAAACCAATCAACTGAGCACTGAGATAATTTAATTAGAACCATCTAGCTATTTATGATTAATTCAAACTAATATTTTTTGTGGGTATGGGTAGGAACCATGGAATATTGTTAAACAAGCAGTAGACAATTCAAGTATGAATTTTTCAATTTAAACTGGCTTTACTAAAATATATTAGTTTGCATGTATAATTTAAGCTTTCTTTTCCAGTCTCATTTGCACTATTAATTTACTCAGCAAAAGTTTCTTTGTACTGTACAAAGGTAAAACCCTCAGCCGTGTCCACCCGGCTCTGTCGTGAATTCAAACGGGGATGGATGATGTGTTTACTGGGACAGAAAGAGGCATTTGTAAAAGATTAATCCAATTTCACTCTGGCTTACCTTTCATCTTTCATTGACTGAGGAAAAGTAGCCAACAGTAACACACGAATTCATTAGATGGCTCTGTATGTCACTCAGAGCCAAGCCCCGGAATCACGCATGAACGGCAAGGGGCTGTCTTTAAGGGGCTATCAGTCTAGCTGCACAGGAGACAGACAGCAAAAAGTGGTGACATGGGAGCCACATGAATGTGACACTCTGCGTCAAAGTTGCAGCGGCTTCTCACTCGTCAAGACAAACCCAAATGCTTCTCCACGTCCCTCAAGGCCCTGACTGATGGGCGTTGGCCCATCTTGTGGCCTCATCTCACTGCCTGTTGGGCTCCCGTGGCCATGTCAGCTTCTTTCTGTTCCTCAAACCCTCAGACCCACTGCCATCTGGGGGCCGTCATGAATTCATGTGCTCGGACAGATGCCTTTATGGAGGGAAGGAACTAAGGGGGCCTGGGCCTGCACACGTGCTTCGAGCCACTGTCTCGTCTCTCGGCTGCTGCAGCCAGCCCATCCGCCAGGACCCGGCGGTGGTCCCAGTCTAGGCCCTGTGGTCCCAGTCTCCCAGGAGCGATTACTCAGCAAAAACTAAAAATAAAAAAGACAACTGAGCTGAAAATGAAGGAATGGAAAAAATGCTTCACGCAATTGGCAAAAGAGGGTAAGGACGGTGACAATTACATCCGACAAAATAGACTTTAAGTCTAAACCGGTCTCTAGAAACAAAAAAAAGTAATTGTATAACAATAAAAGGGTTAATTCAACAGGAAGATATAACACTATGAATATACACACACCCGACATCAGAGCACATAAATAGACAAAGCACATGTTAACAAATGCAAGGGTAGCGGAGGACTTTAATGCTCTCCTTATGAGAATGGATAGAACCTGAGACAGAAAGTCAATAAAGAAATAGTTGACTGAACAGCATTACAGAGCACGTAGACCTAACAGACATATATAGAACGTTTCACCCAACGGCAGAATACACAATCTTGTTGAGCTCACTCACAGAACATTCTCCAGGACAGATCACATGTTAGGTCACAAAACAAGTCTTAATGAATTTAAGATGGAAATCATTCCACGTATATTTTCCAACCACAATGGAATAAAACTAGATAAACAATAACAGCCACAAAACGAGAAAAGTTACAAATACTTGGAAACTAAACACAATCTTGAACCACTGGGTCAAAGAGCAAAACAAAAGGGAATTTAAAAATTATCTTGCGATAAATGAATAGGTAAACGCAACATGTCAAAATTTATGGGATGTAACAAAATAAGTTTATAGTGATAAACACCTACACCGAAAAACAAGAAAGATCTCTGTAACAGATTAAATGTGTCCCCCTGAAAATTCGTATGTTGAAACTAATCCACAGTGCAATTGTATTTGGAGGTACGGCCTTTGAGAAGTGATTATGCCAGAAAGGTACAGCCTCATTAATGAGATTATTGCCCTTATAAGAGAGACCACAGCGAGATCCCTGAGCCATTCCACCACGTCAAGATACAGGAATAAGACAGCCATCTATGAACCAGAAAGTGAGCCCTCACCAGACACTCAATGTCCCAGGGCACCTTGATCTCAGACTTCCTAGCCTTCGGAACTGTGAAAATGAATTTCGGTTGATAAGCCACCAGTCTATAATACTTTATTATAGCAGCCTGAACTAAGATACGATCTCAAATAACATCCTTACTTTTCACTTCAAGGCAAATAAAGAACTAGACCCAAAGACAGCAAAAGGAAGGAAAGAATAAAGACTAGAGCAGCAATAAATCAAATAGAGAATAAAAAACGGTAGAAAAAAATCAATGAGCCATGAATAGATATTTTGGAAAGATAAATAAAATCAATGAATCCTTAGCTAGATTAAGAAAAAATAAAGATTGGAAAAAATAAAATCGGAAATGAAAGAATAGACAATACAAAAGATACCTCAACAAAATAAAGGATTACTGTGAACTTTAAATGGCACTGAATCTATCACCTTCCTAGACAGAATCAAGAAGAACTGGAAAATCTAAATAGACCGAGCAGCAGTACGGAAATTGAAACAATCAGGAACCCCATCTACCTCCCCTTCCCCCACCCTCTGGTAACCACTAGTCTTATAGCCCATGTCCATGAGTCTGTTTGTTTGTCCTGCTCATTTGTCGCAACAGCAAAAGTATGGCCAACGAAAGAAAAAACAGATAAATTTGACTTCTTCAAAATAAAAAAAATTTGTTTCAAAGAACACAATCAAGAAAGTCAAAACATAACCCACAGAATGGGAGAAAATATTTGCAAGTCATATATCCGATAAAGGACTAGAATCTAGAATATAGAACAAACAATCACATCCCAATAATAAAAGACCAATAACCCAATTAAACAGTGGGCAAAGGATCAGAACAGACACTTCTCCAGAGAAGGCATGCAACTGTCAATAAGCACATGGACAGATGCGCAATATCTTCAGTCAACAGGGAAATGCAAACCGAACAGCAATGAGATGCCACTTCACACCCACTAGGATGGCTGGACTAAAAAAGTCAGATAACAACTGCTGGCAAGGATGTGGAGAATACGGAACCCTCATACACTTCTTATGCTAATGTAAATGGTGTGCTCACTTTGAAAATGCCTCTGGCAGGCCCTTAAATAGTTAAACACAGAGTTACCATGTGACCCAGCGATTCCACTCCTAGGTACACACCCAAGACAAATGAAGACTTATGTCCACACCAAACTTGTACGTGAACGTTTACTGCTGCACTATTCCTAACAGCTAAAAGATGAAAACAACTCAAATGTCCATCAACTGAGGAATGCATAAAATCTTGTATATTCATTATCATGAAATATTATACAACCATAAAAAAGCATAAAGTACTGAATACATGCCCAACATGGATGACCCTTGAAAACATAACGCTGAGCGAAAGAAGCCAGTCTCAAAAGACTACTACATATTATATAATTCTATGTATGTGAGATGTCCAGAATGGACAAATCTATACAGATTGAACACAGATTGGTGGTTGATTAGGGCAGGTGGGGGACAGGGGATGGGAGGAGATAGCCAAAATGGTACTGGTGTCTTTCTGAGATGATGAAAAATGTAAACTGAGTATGGTGATGGTGGTACATATCTTCGAATATACTAAGATCCATTGAAATGTACACTTTGAATGGGTGAATTGTATGGTATGTGAATTAATCTCAATAAAAATGTTTTAAAACTGCAGTTCTGGGTACCCATCCGAGGAAATCTAAAACACTAATTTGAAAAGACAGATGCACCCCTATGTTCGCTGCAGCATTATTTACATTAGCCAAGATATAGTACCAATCTATCTACAGATGATTAGACAGAGAAGAGGTGGTACACACACACACACACACACACACACTGGAATATTACTCAGCCTAAAAAAGAATGAAATCTTACCATATGCAATGACATGGATGGATCTGGACGGTATTATGCTAAGTAGGTCAGACAGAGAAGGATAAATACCACATGATCTCACTTATATGTGGATCCTAAAGAACAGAACAAAGGAATGAACAAAACAGAAACAGACTCGTAGATGCAGGAACAAGCTGGTGGTCGCCAGATGGGAGCGGTGTGGGAGACCGGGTGGAAAAGGGAGAGGGATTAAAAAGTACCAACTGGCAGTAACGACACAGTCACAGGGATGTGAGGTACAGCAGAGGGAATACGGTCCATGATACTGTAATAATCATGGATGTGCCAGGTGATGGATATGTGTGAGGAGTAATCTAACCACTATGCTGTCCACCCGAAACTGACATAAAATAATACCAAATGTCAGCTGTAATTGAAAAAAAACTTTTAAGGGGATGAAAAAGGTGGAGAGGAATAAGAGGTTCAAATTTTCAGGCATAAAATAAATAAGTCATGGGGATGAGGTTACGGTATAGTGATAACGTATTGTGATAAAGTATTTTAACAAAAATACTTTAAAAGACAAGAAAGACATTTTGGCAGAACAAAACAAAATGAAGAAAGTTTATGATCAATGACAGGATCAAGAGCCAAGGACTCTTTAAACTTTGATGAAAGGCACTATGGATTAATCATATGCTGCCTTGGTTTCTACTATTTAAATATTAATGAAATAAACTCAAAATTCTATCTTTCGAAATTCTAAGTCCTTTTAATTTTAACTGATGTTGTAGAGAGGGAACTGTAATAATAAATCATTATAATTTAAATCTTATCACAAACGATCTTCCAATTTTAAGAAAACTTTTCATGTTTAAGGTATTTCCCTCTATTAATAGTGTCCTAGTAATTATGAGACAAGTATCTTTACAATTCAACATTTATTGTGTGCCCAGTATCTGCCAGAGTTATTCACCCTTACATAAACATCTGACACAAAGAAGGCAGTAAGTGAATGAATGGCCTTAAAGACTGTCATTTAACTACACTAGGACTTAGTTTCCTCATCTGCAAAATTAGAAGGGCCAGATACGATATTCTCTGGAGCAGCGCAGTTCAACAGAATTTTCTGCAATGATAGAAATGCTCCATATCTATGTGGCTATTCAGCTCTTAAGTGTGGCTAATGCAAATGAAGAATTACATTTTTAATTTAATTTAAATTTGAACGGCCACATGAAACTAGTGAGTACCATACTGCACAGCATAAATCTAGGGCATCATCTTGTGTGGAAAACATATTTTACAATGCATCCTGCTAACCACATACACGTGGGAGTGTGTGTATGTGCGTAAAATAAAAGCACATAAAACAATACTTCCCTTCATGTGTATAAAGCACTGCTATTTTCTTTCCTATTGTACTGAATTTCATGTTTGAAAAAGTGCTGATCCAGCCCACTAGCATGATTTCATAACAATGCATTAAGGTTTCTTTTGGCTCTAAAATATTATGGTATATACCGACTGTCCTAAAAGTATGCATTCAATATTTATTTTGTCATCTTAATCGCAAGTCACCAATTAATTTGAATGGGTCTCACATTATATCAGGTTCTACTTTAAAAGTGTTATAATCATTCCTTCATCTCCCTGTTAACTCCATATTTTTTTAAAAAGATGGCAAGAGTCACATGCCTTCAAGAAGTAGAAAACAAAGGTAAGATCATTCCCTTGTTTTTCACAGTAAGGAAATGGTCACCAAAGGAAACAGGAGGACATAGAGCAGAGAGTGGAGGAAGGAAGTGGTGGGGACAGAGTTCATGACAAGAGAAAACTAACTTTTTACCGCCATAATCTCCTCTGAAACTGCCGAAGCCTTCTCTTCCCGCCTCGTTCTTCCAGCCTGACAAAGTCCTACATGTTTTATCGTAGTTTGGCCTATCAGAGGACTACAGAACAAGAGTGGTTCGCATGGGATCACATGTTACAAACTTTCAACTACAAGGAGTTTTAAAAACCTGAATAAAATGATCTGGATTTGTTTCTTTAGACTAATGCCACTTCCTATCTTGAACTCCTCACTAGTCTAAGCCAGATGCAGTTCTACAAAAGGTCCATGCTCCGTCTTACCTCTGGGCCTTTGCACATGCTGCTCCCTCTTTAACTGGCTAACTTCTCATGTTTCAGGTGGTGGCTAAGATATCAGTCAGGTAAGGAAATCCTCCCCACCTCAAGATGAGACTTGATGCCCCACGTGTATATTCTTCCAGTACTTCTCACCTCCGCCGTCACTGCGCCACTGTATTATACTTGCCTGTTAAATCTATTTCCCCTACTAGGTTTCAAACACTTTAAGGACAGGGCTAGATCTTGTTCCATTCACTGCCATAAAGGTGTTCATTAGTGAGTGAACAAACGCATTCCATGTGCCTAATGTCATTCCATATTCTACCTGCCTGGAATGTTCTCCGCACTCCTACTGCTGCCATGAGATTCTCTATGACCTGGTCCTTAATTATCACTATTTCATCTGGATGCCCACAGCCCTCATCGTTGGTACTATTCATCTGATATTTGACCTACCTTGTTTTTGCAGTCACTGTCGTACTGCACAGACCCAATCCCCTTAACCTCACTGAGTGACCCTGAAGGCATCGGCGTCTGCGTTCCCGTTGGTACCCCATCGCCTAGCACAGTGCTACGTACACAGTAGACCTTAAATATCTGGTGAAGAAACAAAATTCTAAGAGGTCGTTTCTTAAACGAAACTGACAATAGTGACACTGATGAAAAGTGGTGGTGGTTAAACGTTTTGTCCGTGTACAGGACAGAAAAAGATACACTGAAGTAGAGACAGCAGAGATAAGAAAAAAACTGTTCCCGAGAGATAACAATGGACACAAATATTAAGAGGCACTTTAAACATTGCTACATTCGCGAGATAAAGCTAAGTGGCCTGATGGCTTCCAAAGAGACCTGTGTGCACAGAAGAACGCTGTTTTCGGGTCGAGGGACGATCGCGTTCGCATGCGAGTTCAGGAGGGTCGGTTTGGGGGCGCCCCGGGGGCAGAGGGGCTCGCTGGGTCGGTCCGCGCCGCTTTACCGACAGCTCGCGCGGCGAGTGAGACCCGAACGGCAGGCGACGTGCCCGTCGCTCCAGAGCCGACGCTGGAGGGGCGCCCGGGGAGCCTGGCGTCCGCGCAGGTGGCCGTGTGGGGATGGAGACCGAGCCCGCCAGGCGCCCGCTGGCCGCACCCCAAAGGCGTCCCTCGCCCCTTCCCCTCGCGCGGCCGCGCCCAGGCGGCCCCGAGCACCTGCGTGCCCGGCGCCCTCCGCGCCCTGAGGTCGCGAGCGCCCCGTCCGCCCCGCGGGTCCCCTTGTCCTTCAGCCCGCCGGCCCCGGCGCGGGCGCCTCACCTGGCGTCTCCGAGCGGCCGCCGGGGCGCCGAGCGGCCGGGGCCGCCCCTGCCGACGCGCCGCGCTCACGGACACCAGCGGCCGGGCCAGCAGCGCGACGCGCGCACGCCTTTCGAAGGCGGCCGCCGCCGCTGCCCAGCGCCAGGGACGGACGAGGAGCGGCGCCATCTTGAGCGAGGACGACGGCCGCGCGGGGCATTGTGGGCCGCCGGCCGCGCCGCTCCCTCCCCCACCCCCGCGCGCCCGGGGCCGCCGCGCGGGACGCGGGGCGCGCGCGGCGTCCCCGGCCCCGCGCGTCTCGGACGCCGCCCGCGCTCGGCCGCCGCCCTGGGCCCCGCGCCCCCGCGCCGTCCCGGCCCCGGCTCGCCGCAGCCGCGCGGACGGCGAAGGCGGCTGCGAACGGCCGTTCGCCCTGCGGGCGCTGCAGCCGCTGTCATCTGGCCCATGTCCCCTCTCTCACGCACCTCGGGGCAGTTTTCCTGCGATCTGTTGCTCGTGGGGACAGTCACACACGCACACGCACACGCACACAGCTGTACTCTTTTGTCACCACTATTATCAAACGAAATGAACTTGACATGTGCTACAGTTCTCCAGGAAACCGCATTTCGCAGCGTAAATGTCACGGAAACCTTGAACGCAGGAATGCGGTGCGGTTTTCCGTTCGTCGCTGCCTTCAACTTGCCACACAAGACAGGCAAATAATCACGAACTCATGTCGCGGCTCCCCGCATTCAAGACGAATCCGATGAAAACAAAGCACGTGCACGGCCCGGGCACGTGGCTCTACTTTCTCTCAAGACTCGTATTGCACTCCAGCTTTCCCGACTACAGCTTGCTTGAGGGACTTACTCGATAAGAATGAAGTTTCCAATTGCAGCACTTGAAGAGAATTCCATATGAATGGAATGGCTTGCTAAAAGCTAGAAGGCATTAAGAAAACTTTTTCACATTCAATAATCTAGGGAGTGTTTGGCAGAGTGGGAGGAGATGGACCTGGCTGAGCAGAGGCCTGATGGCGAAAGGCCTTGTGTTTCATTCTAAGCAGTTAACACTCGATCCTGTAGCCAGCGAAGGGTTTTAATCAGGAGAGTAACGTGATGGAATGCGTGTGTCCACTAAACCACTCTGGCTTAGGTGGGAAGCTTGGACTGGAGGGAGTTGGGGTTGGAGTCACGACTTTAACGCAAAAGTTGTCATAAAATAAAAGCCTTAACCTGGCAGTGGCAGCACGTCAACCCCCGAGATGTCACGCAGATGTAGTTAGCAGGACTTAGTGACGAGTTAGATGCTTCTGACTCATTATTGTCTTGTTTATCGATCAGTAATGGCCTCCTTTATTAACGCCTGTACCATCATCGGTAAACATGTATTCAGCATCTGTTCTGTTACAGAGCAACACTCTACACTAGAGAAACCCTAGACACTTCCAGTAATTTCTCTGAGGACTGAATATTGTCACTGAATCTTTTGACCCAGGTAAGGCATCGTCCGGTAATGTTCTAACTTTTTTAAAATGTAGGAACCTACACAATACATATTTCGTGAGAGATTGTCAGATATAACGTAACGAAATAATATCTTTCAGAAACTCTCATACAGATGACCTTGCTGGATCTTAATAACAGGTTTTTGGGGGACGTCCTCATTCCCATTAGGTAAAGACCAAGGCCACGTGGCAATGAGTCAGAACTACAACCATGCTATTCCCGCTGGTCTTCCACTGTTCCTTACACTAAATATGTTGCCTGCAAACACACACAAGATTTAATTCAAAGTCTCTAGAGGCTGTGTAGGATCATAACATTTTAAATCAGGCAAGACCTTGGAATTCCAAAACGCCCAACCCTACAGATAACTTCTCAGAATTCTTGAGAAGTTTCATTAGAATCTCCTACAGGCAGTATTGACGCGGAATAACAGTTGTGAGATCTTTCAGAGGAGTCAGCATATTTTCACTGAAGCAGTTCTCATCGTAAGCCAACTCCTCTGATGAAGAAATGCGAATAACATTGGAATACCCAAGTCGTTACTCTATGACAAGCTAAAGTGGGCAAACATGAGCCAAACAAGTCAAAGAAAATCAGGGCACCCAGAAATAGAGTGTGAAGCATAGTGAGAGGTGCGCATTGCTAGAGTTACTGCGGCAGACAGGCCAACTTAGCCTACAGATAAATGTCCGAAATCAATTAAAGACACAGAGGAGTGCACAAAAAAAGCCACTGTCCACAGATGTTGCAAGTACAGACCGCAGGACAGTACTTTATTAATGCAATGATTATATCTGTATGTGTATATACTATTTTGCAATTTACAAAGTGCTTCTTCAGACCTTATTTAATCTAGCAATGCTGGAGATTAGATATGGTTTATTAATAATCCCATATTTATGAGGAAACAGGCTGAGATAGGTGGCGACTTGACAGAGGTCAAAAAATAATGGGATGAAGACCAAACCTAGGTTTTATGACTCCAAGTACAGTGCCCTTTTCACTTAATTACACCCAAACTGTGGAAGAAATTCTTGAGTACTTCAAGAAGGCCACAGTGGTCTTTCCTATTTCTAGAAAATGCCAGAACTTATTCCTACCTAAGTGCATTTGCGCTTGCTTTCCGCTCTACCTGGAGCATCCTTCCTGGAGACTCCTTAATGACTCAGCCATCACCTGCTTAGAGAAGCTTTTATACTACACCTTATCTAAAGAAGCACCCCCGCCCCACACCCCGTCCCTGGCACTATCTATCACATTGCCCTGTTTGATTTCCCTTAAAATCTCTCTACTTAAAGTGTGGTCTGTGGACCCTTAGCTCTGGCGTCACCTGGGAGCTTATAAGAAATGTAGACTCTCAGGCCCCACTTGGGACCTACGAGTTCAGAATCTGCATTCTGGTAAGAATTCCCTGCGTCATCTGTATGCACGTTACAATTTGAGAAGCGGTTTTAGAGCATATATCACTTTCTGAAAGTAACTTGTTTATTTTTTGTGCATTTTTAGGAAAAACTAAATATTTTTAAATATTAAGAAGTATTTCGTTATAACTGAAAATTATGAAGGAACGATAACGGACACCCACATACCTACAACCCAGCTTAGTCGTATGGTAATGTTTTATTATATTTGCTTTAGATCTTAATAATTTAGCGAAGACACCTATGTGGCCCCTCTCTAACCCTAGCCTCTTTGTCCTCAGAGGTTTATTCCTGTTTTATTCCCTTATGTGGATTTTGGGAAGAAGAAGAGATGAATAAATTTGATTAAAACCCACCATGATTACCTGGATGTCCCACATATTTTATGAGGCTAGCATAAACTTAATACCAAATGCGAACAAGGATTTTACAAGAAAATTATATGTCAATCTTACTTACAAACATAAACGAAAAACTAGAAAAATAAAATAGTGAACTCAATCCAACATTGTATGAAAAAATAGATCAAGACCAAGTATGCTTTATCCCAGAAATGCAAAGAGGCTACATATATATGCATAGGCTCATGTGTTCTATAGCTCTTGGGAGTAGTTTACCTATATGTCTGTTACATTAAAGTTGATAATTGTCCATACGACAAATTTTAAAGAATAAATATCATATACAAACGTGATTCAGAAAAGATTTTCAATAAAATTTAACACTTATTCAAGATTTGGTCAACTACAAAATACATAGATGATGTTTTAAAGTTCTGTTTATCACTCTTCCCCCTTTCTTGAGGGGAACGTTTAGCGCCTTCTAAGCACCGCACTGAGTCATTTAACTGGAGTCATCTAATTTCATCCTCTCAAAAGCCCATGTAGACTAGGTTACATTATAACCCCTGCTTTTCTAATAAGGAAAAGACAGCGTAGGGCTTGCCCAAGGACGCAGAGGTTGGAAGCGGTAGAGCCGATCTCCAAATCCGGAGGGTCTGACTGCAAAGCCCATGCTCCTATCATTATTCCATAGAGCATTTTAGTCATAGTTGTTTGTATTAAAACATTTTAAAAACTCATGCAAAGTTTTAGTTATTTTTTAACCTAATAAAAGTTTACAGATTTGAGTCAATTTTGTCACTTTACTTTCAGGTGAAAAACTATTTTGCCAATGTATAAATAAGTTGGTTTCATTTGTGTGTTATACACCATAATCATATCTTAATCCTTCTCGTGTATAATAATAACAGCTATTAATTATCGAGCACTTAATTCGTCATAGAGACTTGCTACATGCTTTATACATGAGCTCATATAATCTCAAATGTATGAGGTAGCTAATATTAAAATTATAATCATATTATAATTTTTTTCTGCTGAGGGAAATTGAGACTTGCAGAGGTTAAGGAACTTGCCCTAGATCACTTACCTAGTAAGCAGTAGAGCCGGAACTCAAAGCGAAGCCTGCCCCCCAAGTCAGTGCTGTCGGCCTAAACCATGCTGCTTCCTCATGTTTGTTAATACGTGTCAGTTTCAGGAGCATGCCAAAGCTGCTTTTACTCCCTAGCAGTGTGGGCAACCCTATGTTTTGTAAAGCAGCAACCAAGCCTTTTCTTGGCAAAAAATGATCTCATGGAGATTTCTGCGGGACGATGGGACCCCATGCAGACGCGACAATAGGAATCATCTGTTTCTGAGCACTATGCATACCAATGTTCAGAAATTAATCAAGTGGCTCCTTGAGAAATGTTGCTAGGTGCGCCCTGCCTTCAAGTTTCTTGAAGATCTAATTAGCTTCTGGTTTCATAGCTCCATGGTTTTATCTAGTGTGAAATCCCCCCTAAACTGTGAAAATATGCATGGCATGTAGGCCCACCATGATGCTATATGAGGCATGTTTTCAATCCCTCTTTCATTCCCTTTCATTGTTGATTAATACTCCAATAAACGGATATACCAGATTTTGTTTATCCAGTCATCGGTTGATGGACATTTGAGTTGTCTCCATCTATGTACTTTTTAACTTTCCCTTGAGATGTCCCCTTTGACCCATAGATTGTTTAGAAGTTATTCTGTGGTTGCCCTAAGAATTACATTATATATGCATAACTTATCACGGTCTACCAGTGTCAACATTTTACCAGTTCGAGTGGCATACTGAAGCCTTGTCTCCTTGTAATTTGTTTCGCATTCCCCTGTTAATAATTGTCTTAAATATTTGTTCTACATATGCTGAGAAGGATGTCAGACAATGATATTAGTTTTACTTCAATAATTAAACACCATTTAGAAATTTTAAGAAGGAAAGTCCTGGCCTCCCCCATGGCCTCCTCTGACATCTCGACCAGGGGATCGCCATCGTAGTCAAGTGAGGGTAGGAGTCTGGCCTTTGCTGACGGCAGTGGAGCACCAGTTTATTTTCATGATTTTTGAGAGATTATTGTGTAAAAGTTTTCTGTCTTGCTCGGCTTCCTTCTTTCTTGTTCCTTGGCAAGAGAGAGAAAGCTCCCATTAGGGCTTTTATTTGGTCCACGCTTGTTGGCGTTTCTGGTTCGTTGACCTCTCTAGCACCTAGTCCAGGATATGTGAGGTAAAAACAAAACCCTGAGCACTCACCACCATGTCATTCCTTGGGTTTTGACATCTTTAGCCATTCTGTCTTTCCCGCACATTTTAGTCTTATGTTTGTTTTAGATTTAGCGCCCATGGTTTTTGCCTTGTTCTTTGTTGGAAGAAGGGCAAAAAATAAATTTACTCTTTTTTGTGCAGAACTGGAAGAATCTCTCTTTTGCCCATTTTGTGTTGTATTATTTATTTTTCTATTGTTGATCTCTAAGTCTTTATATAGTCTCAAAACAAGTTTTACTCGTGTGTGTGTGTGTGTGTGTGTGTGTGTGTACACATGGAGAGAGTGTTGGTCTTTTACTCTCAACGGTGTCTTTTGTTAAAGAGAATTTTTAAGTTCTGATAAAGTCTTATTTATCATTTTTTTCTTTTATTTTTTATTTTTTTATTATTTATTACTATTTTTTGTGTGTCCTAAGAAAACTTTGCCAACCCCTAGGTTGTAAAGATATCCTTCCATGTTCTCTTCCAGGGTGTTTATACTTCCAGCTTTTACATGTAGGTTTATGAGCCATCTCAAATTGATTTTTGTGCATGACATGAGGTAGAGATTATAGTTCATTTCTTCCATAGATAGCCAGCTGTCCCCTTGCCATCTGTTGAAAAATAGGATTTTGTTTCATATCCCACACATAAGTGATATCATGTGATTTTCAACACTTTCTGTCTGCCTTATTTTGCTTAGCATGATTATCTCAAGGTCCATCCATGTTGTCACAAATGGCAGTATTTCATCTCTTCTTATAGCTGAGTAATATTCCATTGTATATATGTACCACAGCTTCTTTAGCCAATCATCTATCGTAGGACACTTCGGTTGCTTCCATGTCCTGGCCACTGTGAATAATGCTGCTATGAACATCGGTGTGCAAATATCTTTTCGGATATGGGTTTTCAAGTCTTTGGGGTAAATACCCAGTAGAGGGAGGGATTGCTGGATTATATGGGAGATCAATTCTTAGTTTGTTGAGGAACCTTTATACTGTTTTCCATAGCAGCTGTACCAATTTGCAGTCCTACCAGCAGTGTATGAGAGTTCCTTTTTCTCCACATCCTCTCCAACATCTGTTATTGCTTGTCCTGTTGATAACAGCTATTCTGAGAGGTGTGAGATGGTATCTCATTGTGGTTTCGATTTGCATTTCCCTAATAGGTAGCGATGTTGAGCAAGCATCCTTTCATATATTTGTTGGCCATTTGTATGTCTGTTCAGGTACTCTGCCCATTTTTTGATTGCATTGTTTGTTTTTTGCTGTTGTTATTGAGTTAGGTCACCCTTCTTCATGTATGTGATTCCCTTCCCTCACCTCTTATACTATTTTTCTCATATTAAAAAAATAATCTTTACCTTTTTCCTCACCTATTTGCCATGGCAAAACTAAAACCACATATCTAAAATTGTTGTCTATAATTTCTCCCACGATTCTTTCTTAAAGTCAGTCCCACTATGTGGATAGTTAGATTATCGACTTGAGTTCTTTCTTATCTGTCGATATAGGTATTAACCGCCATAAATTTTCCTTTAAGCAGTCCTTTAGCTGCATTCTATAGGTTTTGGTATGTTGTGTCTTTATTTTCATTCATCTGAAAATATTTTGATTTACTTTTTGATCTCTCCTTTGGTCATTTTTTTTGTTTATGAGTGTGTTATTTATTTTCCTCATATTTGTGAGTTTTGCCATATTTTCCCTTTTATTGATTTCTAATTTTATTCCATTATGGTTAGAGATCATGCTTTATATTATTTCTACCTTTTTAAATTTATTAAGATTTGTTTTATGACATAGCATATGATCTCTCCTCAGGATTATTTCTTGTGTGCTTGAAAAACATGTATAACCTGTTGCTGTTCTTGGATGGAGTGTTCTACAGATGTCTGATAGGTCCGCTTGGCTTACCTTTGTTGAGTTTCCTGTATGTGTAGATTTTTTCAGTAAATTTGAATTTTCAGCTTTTTTTCTTCAGTTTTTTTTCTCCTTTTTCTTCTCTCTTATCCCATTATGTGCATGTTCGTGTGCTTAATGATACCCCATCCCCTTCTGAGGCTCTTTTCATTTAAAATTTTTTCTCTCTGTTGTTCAGCATGCACAATTGCATTAATATCTCTTCAAATTCCTTAATTATTTTTATGCTAGTTCAAACCTACTGTTGAGCCCCCATAATATTTTTTAAAATTTTCAGTTATTGTACTTTTCCACCTTGGAATTTCCATTTGGTTCTTTTAAAATGTTTCTACTTATTTATTGATAAACTATTTGGTGCACCAGTGTCATATACTCCTTTACTTATTTAATCAAGTTTTAGTTCTGTGACTATATTTACAATAACTACTTCAAAATCTTTTTTGTTAAATCTAATGTCTGGTCTCTCTCATGGGAAATTTTTGTTGCCTGTTTTTTTTAACCCAGTGAAGAGGTCATATTTCCCTGTTTCTTTGCATGACTCGTTATTTTTGTTGGAAACTGCATATTTTAGAAAATATAGTGTATCAACTCCAGATACTGCTACCTCCTCCTCGACTTGTTATTTTTTGCTCCTTTATTTGTTAAGAGACCGGCTGAACTGTTTTAGTAAAGTCTCTCTCCTCCTCCAGCCTCCACAGGACCAAGGTAAGGTGTACATCTGGAAGGTGATACAGCTATTCGTTTGGAAAAAAGTGAATGCCAGTATTCGTTCAGAACATCGGCTAACTTTTAATTAATAGATTTTGTTCATAAGAATTCGAAATTATGATGCGATGGCTTAAGCACCACCAAAGTCAACTTAAATTAAGAAATTCTTGGAGTTTGGGGTACAAAGGGATGGTCAAGGAGTTCATTGGAGGACTAAGTATTAGTATAAAATCATATCAGGATTTTCCAGCTCAGTCACATAGTACAATTTTGGGTTGATAGGATAACTCTGGTACTGCAGGTGTAACACGATCTAGTACAAGCCCAATATTTGGTATGCAGCAGAGGAATGTGATCTGGCCGAATGTGAGGACCTGGGTTACAGAAACAGTCAAATCGTTCCGATCGCACTTAGGTTCAAACCCAGGCTGTCGCACTACCGCCTAAGGTTGTCAAAAGGCTTACATGAGATAAGTAAAACGTACCGTAAGAAAAATAGAGTTGAATATTAATATTGTCTTTTGCCTTCCCTCAACTCTGCTACTTGTGATGTAACTCTAAATGAGATCCATAGATCTCAATGTTTTCAGCCGTAGAACAGGAATTATCATACTGGCTTAAGCACTTCACCACGTTGAATGAGATAACCTGCATACGAGTGTTTTGTAAAGACACTACACAGGTGCATGTGAAGGATTTCTACTGATACATGCAATGGGTTTGTTGCTTCCATTATTTCTAGTAACAGCAGCTTCAGTTTGTCCGTGTGACCAAACGAGGAACTTAAGCCACGCCGAGCCGGCCACGCCCTCCCAGGTGTACTTGACCGCTACGCCTTCCCTTCCTTCTATTGGCTGGGCTGACGCCGTGCAGTTGCCATGGCGATGCCGATGGCATTTCACGTCCACTACCCCTCGACTTCTTTTAGAGTTAGAAAGACACTTTTTTTTTTACTGTACAGACTCAGCAGAGAAGCTGGAGCGAGGAGCGTGCAGAGCCGGACTTGTGGACCTAGGCGCGTGGGGAGCGGTGTGGAGCCGGCCCAGCGCGGGTTCCCGCGCCTGCGTTTCGGGTCCCTGTGGGCGTCGTGCGAGATGGAAGCCGGGACGCGGGAAGAGGCGTGAAAGGCGGGGTGTTCCGTGCGCGGCTGGTCCGTCTGCAGCGTGCACCCCGGCTTTTCCCGGCTCCGCGATCGCGGGGTCTGCAGACTTCCCGGGGTCCCGGAAGACGGTGGCGCCACGCGCCGCGTCGCGGCGGGCGACCGAACGGGTTAAGCAGCCGCGCCGGCGGAGTGGCAGGGGCGCGAGCCAATGGGCGTGCGGCGGGCCGGGCCGGGGGCGGGGCCGGGCGGCAGCGGCGACAAGGACCCGGCGGGGCCCTCGGGGTGAGAGGGCATCGCGGGTCGGAGGTTCCGCGCGGCGGCACGCGAGCGGCGGGCCCTGTTGCCCTTTGTCCGCAGGGGTCCGGGGCTGCGGGGACAGCCGGCGTCCGGCGCATGGCCACGGGGCTGCGCTGTGCGGACTCCATGCCCTGTCACGACCAAAAAGTAAACTCCGCCTCGACCCCGAGCGCCGAGCCGCCGCGACCTGGCGACGAGATCGCGGGTCACGCCGGGGCCAGCGGCGCCTCGGGCACCAAGCCTGGCGACGCGCCCGCCGAGGGGGCCGCTGAGGCCTGCGGCGCGGCCGGCCGCAGCGCGGACAGCGGCCTCGGGGACTGCGAGGTGTCCTGGCAGATCGGGGCGCAGCTCAAGCTGCTGCCCATGAACGAGCAGATCCGGGAGCTGCAGACCATCATCCGCGACAAGTGAGCCGGGCCGCGGGCGGGCGGGAGCCGGGGTCGCCGCAGCGCGTCGGGCCTGGCGTGCGAAGGGGAGCGGCGCGGGGCCCGCCGGGCCAGCCGTCCTCCCCGTGCCCGCGCGGGACCATCTCGGGAGCGTCCCGCGTCCCCTCGGCCGCTCTGAGCGGCGAGGAACGCGGTCCCCCCGGGCGCGCGCGCCATGCTGTGCTGCGCCGCCGCCGCCGGGCCGCGTGCTGAGCCCGTGACCCGGGCACGGCTGCCCCCAAGCTCACACGCCACCTCCGGCCACCTCAGGCCACAGACCGACAGAGCGATGGCGACAAAACGTGCCCCGCAGCGCACCCGGGCCCGCCGTGCTCGCTGTGGCGGGCGTGTCATTTTGCGGAGCGTGGGTCGACTCGGTCACGTGCGCGCTCACGGTCCAACTCCTCTCGGTCCTGTTCACCGTCCCCTGAAGAACGTCGCCGGTGTCCGCTACGCGTAACAGCGTTCGGCGCCCCTCCTCATCCCACAAGCCGGCGTAGCCACACCTCCACCTTAAACGCTAAATAAGGCCTCAAAACTCACGTTGTACACGGCGTTTTGCAAGGGACATGTGTACCACGATGAGCTACAGCTGCCTTCTCCACTGGCAGGACTTTAAACGAGTGGCTTCTAACTTTCCCGTGGGTGCATTGATCCTTCTAAATAGCCACTGAGCCACGATGCCACTGGCGAGATCAGACGAGTAACTTTTTCTTCACGCCATTGTACTAGGTCCCCTATTTTTGTCCCTGCTCCAAGTTTCTTCTCTCCCACTTGCAGCCACAACCCCGTGAACACACCACGTTGACCGGCAGCCTGCCGTGGCTTCGCAGGGCCTCCCAAAGCGAGGCCAGGACCCTTAGCGTCACAATAAGGTCCCTTTTCATGGTTCCCAGGAACGATTTGGAAGGGATGCCTGCTCCTCTTCCCATCCGGAATTCTCGTTCCTCCTCTGCGTGTTCACATCCCACCTATTCTTCAAGGTGAAAGCCGGCATTAAAGTCCACCTCTGCCGAGAAGCTTTCCTTTAATCACGCTTCCGCTTCCGCCCATCTTCCTTGGCCTTTTCAATGCAAGAGTCAGCTTTAATTTTGCATATTGTTCTTTGTGTTTTGATCTTTCCCCACCCATTAGATTTTAAGCTCCTTGAGAACAAAAACTGTATCTTTTACGTTTTGAATTCCAGCCTTGTCTTACAAATAATAGTACTCAAGGTCCTTTTCAAAACTCTCAAAAGTTACAGTTATGAAACTATACTCTTTAACTGTTTTTAATGACTCTATATTGAAAACCACTGTGATCACGTGATCTTCAGACGTAGGCGGCCTAGGCCTGGTAGCTGTGGTGGGGTAAGCTGAAATAAAACTTATCTGTGAAACAAAGAAAATAGGATGATGATTCTTGTTTCTCTAGAGCAGGAGTTACTGACCTTGAGTCCTGGACCCCACTGCACCTGTAGATGGGCTTTCATGAACCTTCAGAAATGATCTGGCAAATGTTATTTTTTGTATGTGCATTTTTTGATGCTTGTTTTTAAAATAACATCTTCACTGACATATAATTCACATAGCAAACAGTACACTGTTTAAAGGGTACAATTCAGTGGGTTTTAAGTACGTTCTCGGGTGTGCAAGCATCGCTACAATCAATTTTAGAACATTGTTATCACCCCAACAAGAAACCCCATACTCATGAGCAGTCATTCCCCGTTTTCCCCCAACCCCCTAAAACCCCAGACAACCACTAATCTACTTCCTGTCTCTATAGATTTGCCTATTCTGGACATTTCGTAGAAACGGACTTGTACAACATGTGGTTTCTTATGACTTGTTTCTTTTTTTCATTTAACATAATGTTTTCAAGGGTCCTCCATGTTGTGTCAGTACATCATGCCTTTTTTTGCTGAATGCTATTCAGGTGATGGACATTTGGGTGGTTTCTACTCTGGCCATTATGAATAATGCTGCTGTGAACATTTGCGTGTGTTCTTTTTTAATGGGGTGACAATTGCTTTGATTTCATTAGGTTTTACAGAAGGGTCTTCATGACAGTGTAAGTGTGAACCATCGCTGGGGAACTTGGCGAGGGCATGGCATTCAGCAGTCATATGAAAAGACCAATACCTGATTCTACTGTGCTAATCAGAAAAGCCTAGGTTGTATAGTACACCCGGGTGGAAGAGAAATCTTCTTTTTCCCCTGAGTTTGGAGGGAGACGGCGGGATCTAGAGTGATTTTAGGAAGGATGTTTAGCTTCTCTGTGCTTCAACTTTATCATTAGTAAACTGAGGATGTTGGTAGCATCTCATAGAGCTCTGGGGAGGTGACAACAAGATACTTTACTGTCTGAACATTTGTTATGAACGGTGAACAGCTATGCACACTTAAGGCGTTTTGAGCCTTCGTGTTGGGATGGTTCTGATGGTATCCATAAGTGCTGGTTTCTTGAGCTTTCGGGAGACAGCAAAAGGAATTAAACTGTACGTACAACTCACCTTCTTATTTTAAAATGCGATGCCGAGAGAGTCTAGGTAATTTTTGTCCTGCTACCAAATAGTACGGAAAGACTCGCTACAAATTTAGACCGGAGACTGTGTTGTATTGTCGGAATTTCAGGAGCTGGTTTTCTCATTGACGGTGCAGTAATGTGAAAACGTCCCGGTCAGGTGATTGACTCAGTCACACATGGGTCGCTGATGAATTTCAGACGAGAAATGACGTCGTTCCTTTCCAGTTTCTGTTGTCGCAGTGGATGAAACCACTCTACGTACCAAACCCAGCGACATCTGAGTGCGATGTACTTTTCCCTTCGACGTGGTTCGTGACCCTCGTATTTAAGGCGACGCAGTGGATTGAAAAGGTCATCTTCCTCTCCCAGGTTTTTGTTTTCTTTTGTCTCCAGAAACATTAAAGGAAAGCCGTCTCCTGAGCTGTGGGACATGCGAATGTGTCCGGCATGTTTTCTTGAAGGCGTGTGTCGTGGCCTCGGGACGAAACTTGGGTGAAAGTTGAGCAATCTTAGCTCATTTCATCCATGAAGTAGCATTGAAGAAAGAGCCCAGCTAGTCTGGTACCCTTCTCTTAGTTTGCTGGAGGGGAGAAGATGAACCCCAGGAAGGACGGACGTCCCTGCAGCCTCCTGTGAGTGCAGCTAGTGGGATTCGGCTCACCTGACCAGGTGACACGATGTTTTTGCCGGAAGCTGTACGTCCGAATCGCTTGGGGACTCTTTCTCTTCTCAGTTTCGGTCCGTTGGGTGGAGCCTGAGCACCCGTCGCTTGACAGACACACCTTGGTGGTCGTGCTGCACCCAGGCCACTGCCGTCTGCAGCGGGAGTCACCTGCCTTCGGCCCGGAGTGCGGCTGAGCCAGGGACCCCGTGCCCCGAACGCAGCCCCTAGAGAGCCCGGCCTGGCACCACCCGAGACCACACGGGCCTCGAACTTTTCCCTTCAAATGTAGAAAAGCAAAACGTCCCCCGCAGGAGGGTCGATCACCTGCAAGTTGCTTAAAACGCGAGCATGTGTTTGGTTCCCTGCGGTTTCCACGTGAATTTTCGAAGTGACTCTCAAGCCAAGACGGAGGAAGTCGCGCTCCTGCTAGAGTATTTATCCGAGTGATGTGTCACCAACTCATCTGGAGTCCAGGGAGGCAGAAAGAATGTCTGGCCTGTCACAGTCCCTGACGCGTAGCGGCATGAATGTTGCAATCGTTAAAAAAAGCAAATAAACAAAGTTCGGAATGACTGAGACCTGGGTTCTAAGGGAAAATGATACTTTCACTCCTTTTTCTACCTGACTTTGAATGTTTACATTGAACTCTGCTTTGAGGTGCTAGTAAATGATTAATGACATGATTTTATGAGCTTTTTAAAGAAAGAACTAAAGAGCCGTGGCATTGATGACTTGCACTTGGCGGGTAGTAACAGCTATGTTTTTCAACTTTCACTTCAGCTTAGGTTGCTTCAGGTACTTCACTGGGGGTTTGTTTTTCTGAGTGGGAAGGAAGAAGGAAAACCATTTATAAATCGTCTACACACCATGACCAACCTTGGAGATATTCATTATTTCTGATCGCATAAGAACAAAGTAGCTGTGGAAAGTTTATGCGTTCAGAGTTCTCACTAAACATTAACTTTAAATGAAATAATCCTTTGCTTTAAACCTGCCAGAAAAGCTTTTATGATCCACTTCCCTTTATCTCGTTGCTTAGAAAACACAAAAAAGAAACAAGTAAAAACAATTTAGGGCTGAATTCGAGTCCGTGTAGTTCTTTCTCCTTTCCTTAGGTTGACAGGTAAAATACAGGACACCCAGTTAAATATGAATTCAAATATACTTTTCTCATATAACTATATCCTAAACATTGCATGGGATGCATTTCTGAAATACAAATTTAAGTAGGTGTCCTGTGTTTTTATTTGCTAAATCTGGCAACCCTGTGCCCAGCCCCAACTTCTCCGACACCAAATGCTGCAAACAGTCCTTGTGTATAATCCTCGTCTTCGAAGTGACAGCTGATTCAGCGCTCCTGGGACGTGATTGCATCAAATCGGTTTAAGGTATGGGGCAGAGGTTTACATTTAATCATTTTGGGGAAGAGTGCACCTTAGCGCATGCTCTGCAAGCCGTGTCACAGCAGTCTTAAGAGGAAACATTTTGATGATGTTTTATGTGCCTGCCAGGCTCTTTATTTTATCGTTTGCATTGTCTGTACATGCCAGGATGATTCGCAGGGAGAGAAATATTATGAAAACATATCGAAAAACTGATTACCTTTTCGGGGACTTGGAATGAGAGCTGCAGGCTAGGAAGAAGCTTGGAAGACTTCACCTATGTCAGCCTCCCTATTGCATCAGTCACGTCGTGGTGATAATGGAATCTTCCTCTTAAGGTTCTGTGAGGATGAGGTGAGGTCATGCACCAAAAGTGCTTCATACTTGGCACCAAGTGGACTTTTAATAAACGGTGACCGTTTGGAAAGAAGGTGGTGACATATGTGCGACGTTAACATATGTGCGCTGTAACGTTCGGACCTCTTTAGAAAAACTTTAAGAATAAATCTTCATACACTTGGCACGCACGCACACGCACACACACACACACAGAGTTGTTAAATGATTTTTGTAAAAAAAGGTTATCAAATTCTGAATAGAGAGAAGTAGCAGAGTGATCAAATGGAAGTTTCTGCTGTGGAAACTGAAGTCAAAATTGTCCCAGGGGAGGATGTTGTGAAGATTCGTAGACAAGCCCCATTGAAGTTGGAGTCGGGACAGCCTGCAGCGGGCTCTCCCGCCCCCCTCGTCCTCAGTTACCCCAAACAGGAAGGTGTGCTCTAGTCTACTACTCCGTCAGGGAGGACGATCTCCTCTCTGGTCACCCGCTCAGCCAATGAAAGACGTTACAACTCAGCCATGGAAAAGTCGCTACACTTCGAATTCCCACTTCCACCCATAGACTCTTTGTTTACAACAGCCCCTCTGAGCTCCCCCTTTTTCTATAAAAAAATTTCCTCCCCTTCGTTCTCTGGACTTGCCATGGTTCACCCTTAGGCAGCATGTTCCAAATTGCAACTGTTTGTTCTCAATAAACCCATTTGGCTGGAGAAATATTTGGCTATTTAAGGTCAACAGTATCTTCCCAGAACTAGGAATCCCTGTAGCGGCCACAGCAACACTGAGGCCTAGTAAGAAGGGGCCAAAGGATCTTTAGTCGAAGTCTTAATTTCTTAATATTATAAAAACTTTCATGTTTCTATATTGTGTGCATGATAAGTAAATGCCTATTAGCTGTTTGAAAGAAAGGTCGGTGAGAGTCAAGGTTTCATCTTGGTTTGGGGTTGCTGTGAGACGTACGTGTTTTTAAATATTGCTCAAGCCTCTCTGGGAATTTTAAAATGATTTACAGACTGTCCTAAGTACAGGGAAAGTCAGTGAATGACAAAAAACAAACAAACCTGAGCCTATTGCCCTGTTTGCTAGACCTGTACGAACTTAGGTTTACCGAGTCCACACTAAAATGACGATTTGGCTTTTGTGTGATCCTCATTTTTTTGTTGTTAAAATGTGAAGGTCATTTTTTAAAATGGCTGCCTTGGGCTTTCATTTTGTTGCTACAGAAATGTGACATATCTGTGGGGACTGTCGAGAAAAGTATATGCTCGGATATGGTTAAGTCTGCATCGTTAATCCTGTTTGGAGTTTGTACGATTCAAAAGATGCTCAGTTTACCATTAATTAGGTTTCCATGCTCTGAATTATGAGTGCCTGGATATCACTGTTTAAATATTTGGTATTTGGACCCTTGGTTATGTTTTAGAATATTCCAGGGATATGTGCCAGTGTATTTATTGCTTTTTAATAATTTTGCATGAGATTTTATGTGTGGTGATTAAAATGTCTTTCAGAACCTTGTTCCTAGTATGAGAGATGTTTTTTAACAGTGATTTTGAGACAAAGGAGAATAGAGTTATGATTTGAAACAGCGTGTGGCATGAATAAAACCCGGGGTTTGGTTTACATTCAAACACCTTTCTTAACAAATGATTTAGTCCAATGGTGGCCCTGAAGGAAGGGCTCAGAGAATACGTGGAACTCGATTGATCTAACAAGTAAATAAATATCTGCTTTAGGAAACTCTAGTGTGAACAGTGTTACGGATTTGGATGTAGATATTGAAGATCGCTGTTGCTTTTACAAAAATGCAACCAAATTATTGTATTCTAGCTGTATTTAATTTAGAAACCGATTCGAAGTAAACAGTATGGATCTGAAGTGTGTCTGAAACAGCAGGAGACAGGTTTAGTAATTGCTGTTTGTAGTGGGGTGACTTGGATCAGTGAATGCTTTCATTGGAAATGAAATAAACTATCAAAAGATGACAGTTCATATTAGGTTCTCATAGTGTCTACCTTTTTTGGAATGTAGAGCAGGTGCTTATTATGTAAAAGTTACCTGAAGCTGATATTTTGGGTGAGTGTGTGAAAGATGTTAAAAATGTCTGATTCCAAAAATAAAACAACAGATCTGGTCAACTCTAATCACACAACGTAACATAAATTTTCTATGTGATAAATTTATGTATAACTGTCCAGAAATCAAAAACAAATATTTCAGATGTCGTTCCCAAGATACGTTACTGGATATTGCTTTAAGATAAATTCAGACTTTTCTTTCCTGTTGAAAGACTGTGTTCTGGTTGCCTAGACAGCTTGGTACAGGTCTAGCAAACACGGCAGTAGGCGTCAGTGTTTTTATTTTTTGCAGTTTGCTGACTTTTTCTTCCTTGGCCAGCATGTTGTAAAGATTCTTTGGTAGAGATGAAGGATGCCGGTGCAGAACAGGAAGAGCCCGTCCCCCGCCACCCGCAC
The DNA here is from genome assembly GCA_028627145.1 of Eidolon dupreanum. NCBI lineage: Eukaryota > Metazoa > Chordata > Mammalia > Chiroptera > Pteropodidae > Eidolon > Eidolon dupreanum. The sequence continues at coordinate 101,417,577 of CM053505.1, forward strand.
CCCACACCCCGGGGCGCTGGGGAATTTGGGACTGCTTTCTTTATTTGCGGAGCACTAAGCAAGGCAAATGGGCCCGAGCTCCCCAATGACTTCGAATTCAGGGCTTTCCAGGGCAAAGATGATGAGTCTTCGTGCGTAGGGTTCGGGGCTGTGGGCCGCGCTGAGGGGGCCGCTCTTGGGCAAGCTGCAGGAATCTGACTCGTGCACCTCCCGGTGGCGTGGTGGCCGGGTCTGCGTGACGATGGCCAGGTGGTCAGGGACGGAGAGATCTGAGACAGCTTGGGACTGCGTTGGGGACGTTATCTCGAGAGCATGAAGAAAAGAGCAGAGCTGTGTCTGATGCTTAATAGGCTACATTCTTCTGTTATCTTGAGCAGAGTCTACTGTTGTAAAACCTGCTTTACAGGACGGGACAGCATCCTGATGAGGACAGGCAAATGTCCCCGAGCGGTGGGGAGACCGAGCACCGCACCGAGAGAAGAGGGTCCTTTGGGAGAGCGTGGGAAGAATTCGACACTCGCACCGAAGTCAGAGTCAAAGGGAAGGTTTGTTAGGAAAGGGGGACAGTCCACGCACACAGCGTCGTCCCGTCAGACGAGAGAGCGAGAGGGACAGACACAGTGAGAGGGACCGAGAGACACGTGGGAAGAGGGTGAGCAGGGGGCTGAGCGTTCGGGGAACGCAGTTCCTTTAGCATCGTTTCCAACCCGTGAGCATCGTGTAAAAGCCTGTGTCCCCGTTTCCGTGGATGTGGACACTCCGGGAGGGCGGGCGAGGCCTGCCGCCGTCCCCAGCTTAGTCCTCAGCTTCCCAGGGTTTTAGCCGCTGGGAACGGCTCCGGCTCCCAGTTCCCTGCACAGGTGTGGGGGTGGGCTGCCGGCGACCCCCGCAGCAACCCCCCTTTGCTCTGCAGGCCCGGCCTGGCACAGGGCTGGTCAGCGCAGTGCAGCCTCTGATTGTGGCTTGATTAACATTTGAATTCTCCTGCCACCTCCCTAGGTAACTCCTGTGCAGCTCTGACTCCTAAGGAGGGCTAACTGAAAACTTCCGACCAGAAGCTGCAGTCTAACACATCTAGTCTGTTATGCTTTGCTGTCGGTTTCATTAATATCCGTAATATGATAGGACTGTGGTCACTCTAAGAGCCCAAATGCCATTTGTATCCAGAAGATTTCATTGTTTTTCCTTGTCAAAGAAAGCAAATGCAGCTTGGAAAAAAAAGCCATGACGAACGGTATACTGCGATGCCATATCCTTGCACGTGCCGCTTTGATGCTCTGTTGGGTCTGTCTTCGGTCGGCTATGGATAGGCAGATGGGGTACATCAGCCTGTTCGGGTGAATTGTTTAACTGGAATGGGAGAAACAGGAGGAACAGTGCTAGATTTTTATGTACAGGAAAAAAGTCAGCCTTTAACATTCCTTTTGGCTGCTTAACAGCTTGTGGGTAGGTGCAACCCTAGATTGTTGTCACTTGCGTTCCTCAGGATATGAAAGTATTGACCAGAAAGGAATGTACGGGAAAATAGCAGAAAGATCTAGGGAACAAAAGATTTGATTGAAAAACAGGCAAAAGGAACAAATTATCAGTCAATAATTTGTGAAAGAGGTCTTAGAAATTGGGTTTTCCATTCTTAAAAGCAATGGCAAAAGTACAGGACTTATTCGTGTGTGCCATTCTCATTCCAAAAAGGATTAGAGACCAAGTCCATGGGTTTCTCCTCTTGGTAACAGAGCTTTTAGATCAAGGTGAATGGAAGTGTTGAAACGGAGGGAGAAGCTGATTTTCTTACTGCACAGTTTTGCTCTTGACTGGAGTCGTGGGCTTGCGTGGGCAGCTCGTGGGAGACTGCGCGATCTTCCAAATCCTATCTCGAATGTTGATATCAAATAAGTATTTTCAATAATATGTACCAAGTCATTCCATTTAGGTTCCTGTATGCTAGTGAAAAATATCTTGCCTCAGTAATAGTCTGTACATCTAAAGTTTTAAGCTTTCAGTATATAATAGGTTTTAATATCAGTGTATTATCTGTATTAAGTGATATTTTACCTTAAAGCTTGAATCTACGCTAAAACTTGTACTCTTTTTTTTTTTTAGGACGGCCAGTAGAGGGGACTTCATGTTTTCTGCGGATCGTTTGGTAGGTGGAGGCTTTCCATTTTCATTTCATTAGTGTTCCTAGTGAAATAATCATTGCAGGCCAAGGGACTTTTTGATCTAGAGCATTCTGGGGGTGAGAGATTGTGCCAAGTAACCACCATCTTGCTAGACATCTGATGCATTGTTTCCAGTCTTGCATCGAAGCTTTTGTCTCGATCCCTTTCACCTCAAAGCATTGCCCGTGAACTCGTTCCCTGTAGTTCTCAGGTGTCGCTGCCTCTAACCTGGTCATGGGTAACCCTTAAATGCTTCATCTTAGGGCAGTGAAGTACATTAAAAGAAAACCAAACATGTAAGGAGACCTCGTAGTTACCGAATGACATCCATCTAATGCACAAAAACAAATAACTCTCTTGTAGTTTACATGGTGTATTTCTTTTGCCTCTTCTCTTCTGTACTGTCCTCCCACGTGGAATATTAAGTTGGGCCATCTATGCTTTTCTCGGGGACTTTCTGTTAAGGACGGACCAAGCTCGATTATGCTTAGCTAGTGCAATCTGAAAGGATCTCAGGCCAAATTGGGTTGTCGTCAGGGTAAGCAGTGTATTTCATTCTCATGTTCGTATCTAGGTGTGCTCAGTGCTTGGAATGAGGTGGACACATTTTCTGCTGTGGTCGTTAGCATTCATCCAGGTATGAAATACATGTTGAACTCCTGTAAATCGGGCACTGTGCTAGGCAGTGTTGCAGGGGGAGGAGATAAAATACAGGATACAGACATGGTCCCTCCCTGGTGGAGTTTACAGTCTAAACACTGTCGTCAGTATTTAGTTTGGGAGAGAGAGAAAAGTGGCTTATTAATGTTCATTTAGATTTTCCCTGAGAAAAATCTGTATTTCAAAAGAATGTACACGACTCCTATTCTACTTTTGGCTTTAAATATTCCTGGTTCAGAGGCCACTTTTATTTACAATTATTTGAGTTTGGTTTGCATCAAAATAAATGTAACTGACATTCCCGGAGTGATGGGTCATTGTCTCGTGAAGCTTCTATCAAACCAAAGGAACAAGATACTTGGGGCCCGTCTGTCCTCTGCGGTTGTCTGTGCGGGTCCCGACATTGGGAGGGGGTAGAGCGTCTATTCAGGGTTGCGGTGTTGAGGATTTCTAGTACGCTGTCCCATCATGGTTGACATGAATTCTGTCCTGAGTTTATCAAGATCGGCTTCCCTGGCACTCAGATCTCAAATTCTTTAGATTTATTTAGCCACCCTCCTAGTGGTTTTATGTTGTCCTACAAGACTTAGACACACAGATTTCCGTCCCAGGGTTGCAGGAGGTGGGCAGGAGGTAAGGCTCTCTTCAAGGCTGTTGCTAGGGGGGACCTAGGCTCTCTCAAGAAAAGGATCCTCCTCTTCCCTTGCATTTGCTCATCGGAAACAGTCACGTCCACAGAAGGTGGCGGTTAGAGGTGAGTGTGCGTGCACACTCACAAGCACAGCATCCGTGAGGGTGCAGGACGCTCTGTGGCGCCGCAGGCCGCCGAGCATTGGTCACTTTAATGGAAGCGGGTGTCGTGTTGTGCTGACGCGTATGGGGCCTGGTGCTCCTCGCCGCTGTCCGGATTCTCAGTCGGTATGGAATATCGCCCGGAGAACGTGCGCACGGCCCGCTCAGCGCTGCCATTTTCGTAGCAGGGTCCAGGTGCTCAGAGGAAGGGGCATCGTACCTGGTGTCCGGAGCCTGTTTCTGGAAGTTCTGCGGGGTTCTTTCCTCTCTACCTACCTACCTACATTAGGAGCCTTTTTTTCTTTTTTCAGCTCAGATGCCCCAGCGCATTCAAGCTCAGGAAATGGGCCCGACCTCTTCTATTCGCTTATTTCCTCCTAAGGAGCTTCAGGCTTCATTTGCATTGTGGTGGGCCTTGCTAAAAAGAATCAAGCTTAACGATTTCAAAGGACTGGAGGAGGCAGAGAAGTTCCCTCTGGGCACTGTGTCCGGGGTGATCAGGAGCGTGTTACTTCCGAGGGTGTCACCCTGACTCTTGTCACTTACTGCACTTGTCCCGGACCGACTGAGAATCAGAAGGTGTAGTGGAGCCTTTCGTTGGCAGTCACGCCCCTGACCAACTCTGGACACCTGGCAGCGAGCAGCGTGGCATTTGGGTCTGTCTCTGAATCTGACACGTGACGGGGCCCCCTTCCTACTCCAGAAGCTAAATCTTTGCCCAGTGAGCTCCTTCATTGTGCCTCGTATCCAGCTCCCGAGGCTAACAGGTAACAGGAGGGTCTTAGCAGATTTTCAACGGATTCTTTCTTTGACCTTCTAGATCAGACTTGTTGTGGAAGAGGGATTAAATCAGCTACCGTATAAAGAATGCACGGTCACCACTCCCACAGGTAAGCAGGGCTGTTGCTCTCATATTTTCATCATAAAAAATCAGGTGGAATTCGGGGGTATGGAAAGAAAGCAGTAAATCAGTATGCGCGCTGAGGAGTCTAGTTGGAGCTGTTCCTTTAAGCAACTTAATAAACCCAGAGACATTTAGCAAAGAAATTTACGTGGATGACTTTTTCTTGATGGCTCGCCTGTCGATTCAAGTTAAAGGTTAATCAGTATTGTTCAGCATGCAGGTGTTGCCTTTCTGGTCCCATCGGACCGGAGTTAAGAACTGCTGGCAGCTTACCTGCGCCGCTGCGGGGAAGCTGCCCGCGGTAACAGATGGGCGGGCCGCTTCGCCATTGAAACCCCAGGTACAAGGATGAGGACAAAGAAAAACGAAGCCCCAAACGATGAGAGCTGGAGAATTGCTTTGTTCTACTCAAATCAAAAGCAGCCAAAGATCTGTATTTCAGGGATTTGAAATTCTGATATTTTTTTTTAGTAAATGATGGAAACTGTGCTTTTCAAAGGACCACTTCATGGAAATTGGGGGCTGAGCTTGCCGCATCATAACCGATACAAGCTCAGGATGAACCCATCTTGATGCTTCACTGTCTGTCTTCTGCTTTTTAAGGCAGAGTGAGGTTCATGAACAGGGACGGGGCGAGGCTCACAGCAGGGTGCCGGTTCGGATCTGTGGGGCTTATAGCATTCTCCTCCGAGTTCAGTTTGACGAATGTGTTGGTGAAGATCATACTACCGTATGTGCTATTCCCGCTTTATGAAGTCCACATCTACCGGTTATCTCCATGGGATTCTTATGAAATTAAGAAATAGCTATGAAGGATCTTGACTGTTGTCTGTGTTTTCACAGGGAACCTAAGATGTCGCGCAGTGTCTCTGGACAAGCGCTGCCCAGCGCATCCGCTGTAAACCACACGCACGTTATCAAATGAGTAGGTTGGTGCAGTGACGGAAGACAAATTCTTTGGTTTTCTTCCTCAACAGGGTACAAGTACGAAGGAGTGAAATTTGAGAAGGGAAATTGCGGCGTCAGCATAATGAGAAGCGGTAGGTTCGCACGTGCGCGACAGTCTGTCTGCACAGGGGTGGCTGTCGTTTTTCCAGGAGAGAGCTGGTCTTGTTTGTCGTGATCGCAGCCTTCCTTAGCTTGAATCTCACCGTCTGTGTTGTCTGTCCTCGTGCGTCCTCGAAATCATGGCCTGTGTGTTGCCGAGTTTGGCTGATTTCGACCACAGAGCATCTTTCCTAGCGCCTGTCCCCATGGGCAAGCCAGCATTCAGAGAGATTCAGGGGACAGTGGGGGGACAGGAGGACACGGACGTGCTGTCTCAGGGAGAATAGAGCAGCTCGAAGACCGATGGACTGTGCACGAATTCAGACCTGCACAACTTTGAATGCGTGGCTAGAGAAAATATTTGTTCTCGTTTCTTTTTCTTTTTTCTTTTTGTGCGGAACAGTCCTACCGTCTGAGGAGCTGGGCCGAATGGCTTGTTCAGTATCTTTAGTTTTATATTTGGCGAGTACGTGACCATGTAGGCAGAAGCACTCACTGTCGTTAACTCTACCTATTTCCAACTGCTCGTCTTATAAATGCTGGATTTGTGTTTGAGTGCAGCCGATTAGCCTTCTAAACCGACTTCTGTGCAGAAAAATCACGGGGCTGTAATTAGAACCCATACCTGTTACATGGGGATGATTATTTCCATTCAGCAACTTAATGAATTAATTCTTTTATGCACAGGATCCAGGGTACAGTGGAAACCCCACTTGCTTGCACTGGAAACAGATGGATTATTTTTTAAAACATATAAGCATTCCCTTTTCTCCTCTGACTATGAAGTTCATGAACAGTTGAGTAGCTCAAGTGAAACAGGAGCTTTAAGCGCCCTTGCTGTTAGACTGTAGCTCTTCAACAGCGATAGGATTTTTAGGACAATATTGTTCAACCTTTTAAAGCTGATGAAGACAATGTAGATAGATAGGCTTTTAAGCACAGTTTCTTCTGTTAAGTAAATACTCGTACAAGTAGAATTCTGATGTGGCCTAAAATCTCGAAGGTGGCATGAGGATGACTGGCTTTTGGCCAACACTTCCTTTAAAGAATTCACAGTCAAAAGTAGTTCCGTGTTCAGAGACCAGGGTCAGGGTGGTGCTGTTGGCCGTGGCCCTCGAGGGGAGAGGGAACAGTATGGTATTTTCTCACTATGTGCCCGTGAATGCTCTGCCACCGAAGCCACGCTGGGGCTGAGTGATGTCTCCTGATGCCACCTGCGTCTGAAAGGAGGTCCTTTGGCCTGTGGCCCCCATTCTTCCTTAACCCTTTGTATTTTTTCAGATGAAAGTAACAGGTTTAGTTGGGTTGAAGGCTCTCTTAAAATAATATGAGGAAAAGCTCAGCTTAATAAAACATTTTATCTCCTGTAATTATGGAAGCACGACAGCTGCGAAGTTGCCAGCCAGCAATCAAACTAGCTTATCCTAGAGTTTCATTGACCAGCCTGTGACCTAGTTTCATTGACCTGTATTAAGTATGAAATATGAACATTTCAAAAGGAAACCTGTTCGTGTAAGAATTGCTTCCATCTTGACAATGTCCTTTGGCCTGTTCTTGGACTTTCTTTCACTCAATCGCCCCCTCACCCTTTTTGCCTTTTTTATTTCCTTCTTCAAGGTGAGGCGATGGAGCAGGGTTTGCGGGATTGCTGTCGATCCATACGGATTGGGAAGATCCTGATTCAGAGTGATGAGGAGACACAAAGAGCAAAAGTATATTACGCCAAGTTCCCTCCAGACATTTACAGGAGAAAAGTCCTTCTGATGTATCCAATCCTCAGTGAGTGGCTTGAGTGAAGGCAAAAACTGTTTCCAGATGTGTTTGTTCTCAGTTAGATTTGGAGTCGCCCTGGGCACTTCACTGGAGGCTTTTACTTTGTCATGACAGAGTATACATTAGCCAAACTCTATTAGCGCCAAAGCGCCTCTTCCTTAAAACGAGCACATTGAAGCAAAGGATCTAATGAGGCAAAACATGTAAAACTCAAAATATATTGAAATATAGCCCCTCTCTGCCCAGTGAGTTGCAGCCCGATTTTCTCAAGGGTTTGTCCCCTCTGCAGATGATGCGTTTTCTCTTCTGTTCTGTGTCTGAAGCTTAGTCAGATCTCACACATGGCGTGATCTCCTAGGGCTGGGGGTGGAGGCCGTGTGTTAAATTTGACATCTCAGATACTGGATGAATTTAGGGAATGTGCATTAGAAAACTGAAAAGCGTCTGTGTCGTGTTCATTGTTGAACATAACGTCTTTGGTAAAGAATAGGTGCCTTCAACTGAATCCTTCCCTGGTGGCATCTTATGTCAGATCACTACACTGCCTTTACTTCAGCAGACATCAAAGACACTTTGAGACAGATGTTAAAGTCGGCGATGCATTTGGTTGTCATTTGATTTTAGGCACTGGAAATACTGTAATCGAAGCCGTAAAGGTTCTTCTAGAACATGGAGTCCAGCCCAGTGTTATCATCCTGCTCAGCCTGTTCTCCACACCTCATGGTAAGTTCAGCACGAGGCGGTAACAGAGGCCCCGGACGGTCGCTGGGTGGGTGAGTGTGTGCCTGTCCAGCCTCTTCTCCTGGTGAAGTTTATTTGCTTCCACAGTAAATCTGAATCTAGTTTTAGTGGTTATAACGTCGTTTGTCATCTCTGAGCTTACTGATAATATTTTACACCATTCTGATGTTGTCCAGATACAAATAGGACAGTCTGAACTAACCCCAACGAAGGGGATCATGCTCGTTTGCCTGGTGGCCCTGTTTGGGTAGAGCCTGCAAAGAGCCAAAAGGCCCCCCTTTCTTCTGGCTCTCCATCTGAGCCTGACACCTGCTCCCAGAGGCGAGCTTCTAGCTAGCCCCCGTGGTCTTTTCTAGCTAGCCCCCCGTGGTCTTACTGAAGTCAGCTTTGCAGCGTGAAGCGAACAGTGGAAGTGTTTAAGTTAGACCTCTGCTCAAAGGGTCTGTGATAGAACTGTGTATTCTTTCACTTCCTGAGGGAGGTAAGCCTAATTTAAGACCCTACTTTTTTGCCATACAATCTAGGACAATTGCGAAAGTATCCTAGTAATCAGAGATGCACATAGAAATTTAGCTTTTACGATTTTCATTTACATTTAGTGTAAGAAAAAATTTGAAAGTATGCCAATGACTTACCATAATGAAATGGTTAAATGAATATATATTCAAAGGATGTAACGTTACATAACTTAAATCATTTTTAAAAAATAGAGCAGGATTAAAAAATAACAGTATTAGAGTAGTGTTGAGTGTCATCAGCAAGTTCAGAGATAACATATACAGGTTGTGACCATTATAACCACCAAAGTCAGACTTGGACCTAGGGAACCTAATGAATCTGACCCAGCATGAGAGACCAGACAGATGCACTGTACCGTTGCAATTTTCATCTTAAAATACATTATAGTGGTTATCTTAGAATGGTAAGATTCTGAGTGATTTGTTTTATTTTTAAGCTTTTTTACATTTTTCAAATATTCTACAACGAATGTGCATTTGTTTCCTAATTGAAAATAAAGAAATACATGGCTTCCAGTTAGGACGGGGTCTCATTTCCAAAGGCCCGAAGCCTCAGGCAGCCCTGAAGAGGCTACAGTGTGTCCACCTGGGGAGGGCTGCGTTCAGTGGGCCATTGGTTATTTTCCTGTTTCATAATTGTAAAAAATTACCTGTGGGTCAGATGTTGCTGGTGATTTGCTTGGTCATCCACTTACATATTACAGGTGGCATCGTAAACATTGAGATAATCAAATAATTTATCGGGTTTTCTGCCTTTGGGAGTGGAAAAGTAATGGTGTTAGATCTAATAATATACCTTCCAAGACTATACTATTGCTTGACATTAGAGATGAAAAAGTCACGTTCTGTGGCAGCCTAGCTATGGCCTTTTAGTTTGGGTGGGTACTAAGTTAGCCCCCTTCTCTAGTCCCTGCCCTGCCCTGCCAGTCCGGGGTGCTAACTCCTACAAAGCAAGCTTGCTCTGACTTACGAAAGAAGTGCTTGCACCTGCGTTCCAGCTGAAACTCCATCTTACATCTGATCCTGTTTTCAGAGAGAACCACATCCTCTCTATTCCCACGGCCTTTCAAGTAAAAAGAGACTCTTCAGGGGAAAGGTGCTATAGCTGAGTATATTTTTCAAATCTAGGATAGAAAACAATTTGATTTAAGAATTTATTGGTGGGTGAGTGGGCGGGAATGTAGTCTGACTACTATCAAAGCTTTTCAGATATGAGACATTAAAAAAAACTAATACGAGATTATGCAAGTCTGGCTAGGTATCCAAAGGTCGTTTCTCTCTGTCTTTAGTCAGTACAAGACCTAGTGACTGACTATAAAATTCCTGAACTGTAACTAATGGTAACAAAAACTCCAGCAATGACAGTTTTCTTCCTCTTATTTTTTGAAGGTGCCAAATCAATCATTCAAGAGTTTCCGGACATCACGATTTTAACTACCGAAGTTCATCCTGTTGCACCCACACATTTTGGACAGAAATACTTTGGAACAGACTAAGGCCTTGAAGGAAAAGTCATTATGTTCTGTGATATCACAGTTATGTTTTGAGTTTCTGTCTGTCTTACTAATCTACTTGAGGAATAGCAGAGAAGATTGTGTTAAAGATGCTTTGTAATTTTTAGAATGGGTATAGTTAAAAGGAAATATTTGAGGCTTATTTTATTTGGTTATTTCTTGACCGTTGACACCAAATTCAACAGTGACACACACACAAGTCTTAGAAAATATTTTGTTGATGTTCCTTATGCAAATTGCGGATCCCTCAGCACACTGAAGCCGTTCCCTAATTTACGAACCTCTCAGTTTGGAGGTTGCTCGCAGCCACAAATAAAACTCAAATGGGAGTCAGTTCTTTGGCCCACTAGTGTATTTTGTTAGTTTTTAGTTCTAGGGCGTCTCGTTTCTGTGGGTTCAGTTCTGTTGTCTCCTTCCTCGACTCTTTGCTTCCCTCTACTCTCCATGCTGGTAACTCGGAGACGTTGAAAAACATTTCCTCCTGGAATTTTCCATTTCCTTAGTATCTTCACTCAGTCGGATATATGGTTAGCCCTTCAGTCAAGCCATTATATTCTTGCTGGCTCATTTCCCACCCTGTGTATTTCTGGTCGGTGGCTTGCCAGGTAGGTCAAGAAGAAGGCGGGGCGTTTACCTGCTCAGGTGGAACCGGAGGCGTCTGGATGCTGACGAGGGAGGGCTGAGTTCTGTTAATGCCGCCAGAGCCCCAGCGAGGGACGGGTGGTGGTTTTTCTGGGGGAAGGGCACTTTCTCGCTGGCTTTTATGGCTAATAATTAGATTAAAATGCTTGATTTTTAGTTTGAATGTCTCTGCTAGAGGCCTTTGATTCGGAAGTTATTTTGCATGTTTGTCAACTGTAGATATAGTAAAATGGGAAAAAATACCATGATATATTTTTTGAAGTCCCTAAAATCTATGTGTTTGTATTTAGGCTTCTAAAAGGAAGAGAAATCATTTTAGAAATCACAGTTTCTGTTCTAAAACTTGCTCGTCCAACCCTGATCTCATTTTACGTTGATACTCAAACACTCTAACTGGTTGCTGGCTGATTACTGGGTTAAGCACCCTCTCATAGCCCCGCAGGCAGCCGCTGTGGGCCTCTGTTGAAGAGAAAGAAAGAGAGCGGAAGGCGGTGCGTTAGAGGGAGCCGGAGCTGGTGGAAGTGAGCAGGGACAGGGGCGAGGACGGGAAGCTCCCGTGGAATGGGAGGGACCGCGTTTCCCGCTGCGATCTGGGAATGCTCCAAGGACTTCACTGTAGTTATTTTTCCCTTTCTGTTCGAGGACTCTCATAATAAAGTGAGATTAATTGACAGATTACTCGTATTATAATTCTTCCATGGCAGATGTTGCTTTCATGTCCTTATTGAAAGTACCGTCTCTCCTTGTCAGTTAAGTCTTTTGGTACAATGTGGATTTTGTTGATTCCCGATTAGCAGAAGCTTGTAACTGAAGCCCATGAAAGCCAAAATCTTTCTCTCCCTGTCCCAAGAAAGATGGCAGCCAGCAAACGAGATGGAGACAGGGTCTGCTTTAGATTGCTATGCTGAATTAGTTGGAAAGGTGCTATTTACCATTGTAGGAGTCAGGGCTTCTGACTTAGTGCTTATGTTTGGGCTTCGACATTTTGTTGGAAGTGACTTTCTAGAACATCCCACAAGTTCATATTCAAGTGTAGGTATAAAACCACATTTTGAGTGAATTATTTTTATACTATCTGCCATTTGGATTTAATGTGTGTCTGTTCCTTTTCATCACTTAACTTGACGGGGAGTTGACTGCGTTTGGTTTCACATGGAGGGAATTCCTACAGTAAACAGTAGACATTATTCAGTGGGGTCACATTCCTGCTGGTGTTTGCCCACTATCCCCCTGCAGATTTCAAGAAAAATTTTAACTCTGTCTTCTGAAATTTGGATCTTTTTAGCAAATGAGGCATTATTTGTAAGGTTACTATCTTGCAGAACTCTTTGGGCCCAGGGAGTTTTGTAAATGACACACAGAATAACAGACTATTCAAAATAAGATTCTTTTCAATGACATGAACCTCAGGGCAGTATAAGCTATGTAGATTCCTTATCGAAGAAAGAGAAATTAACACAATAAAAATGACACTCAAACAGTATACTGAAGTGTTTCTCCAAAGTTGAATGTGCATCAGAAGCACCTGGAGGGCCATAGATGGCTGAGCCTTACCCCTAGGATTTCTGATTCAGTAGGTCTACGATAGGGTCTGAGCACATGCTTTCCTGAGTTCCCAGTGGATACTGGTGTTGCTGGTCTGGTGGCCATGCTTTGACGTCAGACATTTCTTCTTTTATAACATAAGGATTCAATGATACACATTTCCCTCCAGATACTGATTTAGCTATATCCAACAAATCCCGATATGTTGCTTTCATGTCCACTTGTGCCAAAATGCTTTCTCATTTCCCTTTTGATTTCTTCTATCTAGAGTTATTTAGAAGTGTTGTTTAGTTTCCAAATATTTATAGGCTTTGTAGAGTCCTTTTTGGTATTAATTCCTAATTTAATTAAGACATTATACTTCATATGACTTGAATCCTTTTAAATTTATTGACAGTTGTTTTATGGTCCAGAATATAGCCTCTCTTGGTAAATCTTCCCTGTACTTTTGAAAAATATGTGTATCCAACTGTCATTGGGTGGACTGCTCCATAAATGTTAATTTGGTTAAGTTGGTTGATAGTGTTGTTCACTATCAACAAGTCTTATATTTCTTTAGAGATTTTCTGTCCTTTTGTTCTATTAATTATTGAAAGAGGTGTATTGAAATCTCTGACTAAAATTTTTGGTTTGTTTACTGTAAGTGTTGTAAAGCTTTGTTGTTAGGTGCATAAACTTTTAAGGTTGTTATGTCTTCTTGATAGATTGAGCCTTTATCATTATGAAATGTCTCCTTTTATCCCTGTTAATATTCTTTATTCTGAAATCTACTTTGGCTGTTATTAATATTAATATCCCAGCTTTTATTTTGATAGATATCTTTTTTCATCCTTTTACTTTTAACTTATTTGTGTTTTCATTTTTTTTACAATTGCACTGAAATATCTGTGTTGAAAATAAACTATACATGGCTGATTTCTAAGTTTAATTACTAGTAAAGGCAAAAAATATGTATGACTATAATTATACATACTACCTAGGACTCTTCAGGTACTCTATTTTATCCTGAGTGAGCTGTTTAATAGCTTTAGAATATCTACTGATACTGCCTCTCTCATTCCTGTTTTTAATTTCATTCTTTCATTTTTTTTCATATTTAATCTGGGTTTCTGGTAGGCACCCTAGAGTTGTATCTTGCTTTTTTATTCAGTTTGACAGTCTGCTTTTTAATTGGAGTGTTTAGACCATTTTAATTTAATGTGATTGTTGTTTGGTTTTAAATCTACCATCTTGCTATTTGACTTTTATTAGGCCCATTCGTTCTTTATTCATATTTTCCTCTTTTTCTACCTTCTTTTAGATTAATTATTACTTAAAATTCCATTTTATCTCTTTTAATAACTTATTAGGCATAATAATTTGATTTTTTAGTGGTTTCTTTAGGGCTTATAGTGTACACCTTTAACTTAATCACAGTCAATAGCATGTATAATATAGGAACTTAAACAATAGACTTCCACCTCAACCTGCCACAGCCTTTGTGCTATTAAAGAGATGTAAAATGATGTAAAAAGAAATAAAAAAAGTAACTTTTATTTATGCGTTTTTAGTGCTATTTTTTTGTGTAAATCCACATTTCCATCGGGTATTATTTTCCTGTTACCCATGTAACTTCTTTTAATGTTTCTTATGGGCAGGTCTTCTAGTAATAGATCCTTTCAGCTTTTGTGTCAGCATAAGTCTCTGTTTCACCTCCTCTTTCGAAAGACAGTTCACCGGTATAGAATTCTAGGTCGGCAGCATTTTTTCTTTCAGTACCATAAAGACGTTACTTCACTCTTTTTCTTGCATGTTTTTGATAAGTCTGCTGTTATTAATCCATTTGCGTTTAGTTACAGATAAAATAAGATTTACATCTGTCATTTTGTTATTTTTAATGTGTTTTCAAAATTTTTTTATATATTTCAATTATAGTTGACATACAATATTATAATCATTTCAGGTGTACAACACAGTGATTAGACATTTATATAACTTACGAAGTGATCACCCCGATAAATCCATTACCCATCTGACACATACACCAGTTATTACAATACTACTACTATATTCTCCGTGCTATACTCTACATCCCCATGACTGTTTTGTAACTACCAATTTATACCTCTTAATCCTCTCCCCCTTCACACATCCTCACGCCCCACAATCTGACAGCCATCAAAATGCTCTCTGTACCTATGAGCTTGTTTCTGTTGTTTATCCTATTATCTAGATTCCACACATGACATTTGTCTTTCTCCATCTGACTTACTCCACTCAGCACAATACCTCTGTGTCCACCCATGTTGCTACAGATGGCAACATTTCATTCCTTTATATGGCTGAGTGATATTCCTGTGTGTGTGTGTGTGTGTGTGTGTGTGTGTGTGTGTGTACACACTACCTCTTCTTTATCCTGTCATCCATTGACGGACACCAAGGTTGCTTCCATATCTTGGCTACTGTAAATAATGCTGCAATGAACAATATGGATGCACGTGTCCCATAAAAGTGTCGGGTTTCTTCAGATACATGCCCAGAAGTGGGATCACTGGGTCCTTTGTCTCTTGTTATAGCCTTTGTTTTAAAGTCTATTTTGTCTGGAAAAAGTATTGCTACCCCAGCTTTTTTGTTATTGTTTGCATTTTCATGAAATATCTTTTTCCATCCTTTTACTTTCAGTCTGTGTGTATGTTTCAATTTGAAGTGAGTCTCTCCTAGGCAGCATATGTAAGGGTCTTGTTTTCTTATCCATTAAGCCACCCTATCTTTTGTTTGGAGCATTTAATCTTTTTACATTTGAAGTAACTGTTGATAGAAATGTAGTTACTGCCATTTTATTATTCATATTTTTGATCTTTTTTCTTCTTTTTAAAGAAGTCCCTCTAACATTTCCTGTAATATGGCTTGCTGATGATGAACTCCTTTATCTTTTTTTTTATCTGGGAAGCTCATTATCTGTCCTTCTATTTTAAGTGATAGCCTTGCTTACCAGATGGGAGGGAGAAGGGGGGAGGGGGAAAATAAAAAATAATAAAATAAAATGTTAAAAAAATTATGTCTATATAATATGGAAAAATACCATTAAACTAGGGACTAAGGCCCAACATATGATCTTGAGTGGGCACAACATAGCATTGTGGTTTGCTGGCATTGTTTGTTTTGTTTTTGAAGGCTGTAGTAGTCCATTTGTTTAGTGACTTTTTATTAAAAAATGTTGATAACAGTTGGATTTGTGATGCCATTTTACTTTTTACTTTCTGTATGCCTCAAGTATTTTCCTTTCTCTATTCCTCATTTACTGATTACTTTTGATTAAATAGATATTTTCACGGTTATATTTTAATTATTTAATAAATTTTCACTATATGTTGTTTAGTGGCTTTTACAAACTATTTGGTATAGACTATGTTCCTTCTTGTGTATGGTCAGTGAAGTTTTTCACTTTTACTAATGTTTATCTAATGTTTTAACAGATATTTTGAATGCCAGGAGCTAAAGATAAAGTTAGGGAAAACAAAAGAAATATAAATGAAAAACAAATCGCCCCCCAAAATAAACACCTCTTCCGGTTTTTGCATATTGGCTATGGGCTGGGACAGGCCTTTAACACTTACGAGACTTGCACTGAGCCAAGGATAAGCCCAAGATGAAACCTTAGACCTTCTCAGGTCTTTTCTGAGCATGCACCTTCCCCTGGACATGTACATGGGTTTCGAAATTCCCCTGTATCCATGGGTGTTTTTATGTGTCCCAATTTTCCAAAGACTCTTTCTCGGCTTTTCCTCTCAGGCTGTAAGTGGTATGTTGTCTCAGCCATATCTTTTGTGCAAGCATTTGTGGGTTTTCACTTCCCACAGTGTTTTCCCGCAGTGCCCACTACTCTTCCACACCGAGTTCCAAGTTTGGGGAGACTGAGACTGATGCCTCGCATCAATTGCTTGGGCTGCCCCCAGGCAGGTTACAAGAGACATGTACGTGTTAAAGCAGAAGAGGTTCTGCTCTGCTCCCTGTGGAACTAGAGACCAGGATTTTGCCGTGGAAGCGTGGTCTTGCGGCACTTCAGGACTGCCACCACTCCCAGGAGGGTGTACACGTGGCAAGGGCAAGGAAAATGCCACGAAGCTTCCTAGCATTTGCAAATTTCCCTTTTTGTGAGTCAATGTTCGCTTGGTTGCTGTCAAGATTGACTGTCATCCAAATTTATGAGAAAGTTAATCCTAACAGTTTCTGATGTTTTTTTTTTAATGTTTCTATGAGGACAAAATCTTAGAGTTACTTATTCTGCCACTTTGCTGATGTTTTTCTCATTTTTGAAAGATAGTTTTTCTAGATTTGAAATTCTTGTTTGAAAATTTTTTTCTTTCAGCCTTTCAGATGGATAGTACTTCTATCTTTGGGCCTACATGGAAATAAACTGTTATCGTGATTGAGAGTGTCTTATATATGATGAGCCATTTTTCTCTTGCTACTTTCTAAATTTTCTCTTCGTCTTTTCATTTCATAATTTTTACTTTATCTGGGTGTATATCTCTGCATTTATCTTACTTGAAGTTTATTGAATGGTTGCATACATAACTTACTGTTTTACATTAAATTTGGCAAGTTTCAAGCCATTATTTCCTTGGACATTTCTTGTGCTACTTTCTCTCCTCTCTATCCTTGTACTTTCATTACACATATGTTGATGTACTTAATGATGTCGCACATTTATTGGATTCTCTGTTCATATTTCTTCATTCTTTTTTCTCTCTATCCTTTGGATTGCATAATCTCCATCATCTGCCTTTGTTTGCTGATTCTTCCATCTTCTAGTTCAAATCAACTGTTGGTCACCTCAGTGAATTTTTCATTTCAATTGTAGTTTTCAATTACAGAATTTCCTGCTTTCTGGTAAATTTTTGTCTATTGATTTTCTTTATTTGATAAGTGTCATTATCCCTTTATTGCTTTAATCATGGTTTCTTTTCATTCTTTCAACATATTTGTTATAGCTACATTGAAATCTTTGCTAAGTATGGCATCTGGGCCCTCTCAAAGGAAGTTTCTGTTACTAGATTCCCCCTCCCCCAAATATTAGTCATACTTTCATGTTTTTTGCATGTTTCATTATTTCTTATTGAAAATTGGACATTTCTGATAATGTAGTAATTTGGGGATACTGATCACCTTGCCTTTGGGGATTTTTTTGGCCTTTTTTTTTTAAATTTAGAGACTTGACTAGACTATCTCTTTCTTACTGTCATTTCCCCTTATTTCTCTGTTAAGCTCTGTGTAATACCCTTCTTAATAGAATACCCCACTATTAGCCTCTACTAATTTCTGGTTGATTGCTCCTTTTTTTGAAACAACTAGGAATAAATTTAGCGAGATTCGTGCAATATATTTATGAATAAAACTTTAAAATTCTGCTAAGGGATACAAAAGGTGATCTGAACAAATGTAAAGACATACTACATTTTTAGAAAGTCCATTTACATTGTATAAATTTAAGAAGAATCAAATAATACCAAAAGGATTTTTCCTTTTGGTAACCGATTGCTCTGGAGTCTGATCGAACTGAATTTTGGCATTTTTTACAACAGTCGTCTTTGAAACCAGTCTTTAAGATTTATTCCTACCACAAGGAAGGCTCTTGTTTGCTCTCTTTCCATGATTTTCTCTACTGAAGCTGTAGCCTCCTCTTAACTGCTTACCATGAATATCTCTGTTGCTTTTAAGAGCACCCTCAGGTTTGAATTACTGTACATTGTGTTCCAAATAAATCACGTTCTCTTGGGGAGTGCATTGAGTTGTCTGTTCTTTATCCTGCCTCTTGTCCTTGGGTAAAATCTCTACACCACTGCTCTAGGGCACTTGGCATGGAAAGCGGCCCATGTCCCTCAGAGCGAAACTCCTGCCTTATGAGCAGGGCCCTGTCCGGGGTAGAAACCTGTGGTCTTCTTAGCGTACCTCTCCTCAAGCTGTCTTCTTGGACTCTCCTTGTTGAATGAGCAAGTCTGTGTGAGGGTGATCAGGGCACTGGTATTCTCAGCCTGCCTCACCTGGGGTAGAACTTCTGTCCCACAGTTGTGGACTGTTAGATAAAGAGTCCCCAAATTCTGAACCGCTCTTTCCCAGGATAGAGTTCCGGCACATGGAACTGGAGGTGGGATGGGAAATGGTTAGTGGTCTGCCACTCCAGGGCAGACACCATGGCCTTCACCGGTAATTGGGGGGAGAGGGAGCCCTGTGTTCTTAGCTGCGCCTGATTTGGGTAGAGCTTGCAACATGCTGAGCTGGAGAGGGGGCAAATGGAGGGAGCAAGTTGTGTTTCAAATGCCACAGACGTTCTTGAATCATTGTTTCTTCATTTGCTATGTGCTTAGGACAATTTCCATACACTTTTAAGAAATAATTGTTACCAGTTATGGTTATTTTACTGGGGATGGTGTCTGTGGTGCTCCTCACACCACTATTCGGAAATTTATCTCCATCGACCGTTATTTCTTCAAAATGTTTTTCTGCCCCCTTCCTTCTAGGACTAATAATTGCACTTATACTAAGCAGCTTAAAGTTGTGCCACAGCTTGCAGGTTATCTGTCCTTCCTATTTCAGTCTTTTTCCTTCTATTTAATTTTAAATAGTTTCTAAACTAAACTTGCTCTGTGGTCAAGTTCATTTCTCTGTGATTTCTAATCAGCTGTTAATACGATCCATAATCTATGAATGAACAATCTTTTCTACTCTGGCTATAGGCAAAATGAATTGTTTCTGGCCCAGAAATCCAAACATTGTTTCTTGTCTTCCTTTTTGATGGTTTAGGGGCTCCACTTTAAGAGCCACTGGCATATAGCATTCATTCATAAAATAGCTATTAAAACTTTAGGCACACAACTTATAAGATCCAATAAATGACAGGAGGTTTGAGAATAAAAAGGAAAATTCTCTTTAAAACCTGTTTCTGACATTTAAAAACCAATGTCAATGTTACTAAAAATAACACTGACATGAGCTAAATATCTGAACAGCTGTCATCTTAACACTTCTTTAAATTGATGAGAAACATCTGGTTTCCTGTTGTCTGAAGAGAGGATTTTATACAGTACCTGCTGTGTACACTGCCTATCTCTCTGATATCCTTAGCAACAACCATTCTGCTGCTTACCCAACTGCTCCAAAGCCTCAGGTAATAGGATAGAGGATTATACAAATAGCAAATTCTGAAAATATAATAAGCTCAGTCATAGACTTTGCATAATTGGTAACCTGTAGCCCAGTTTGATAATGTAACGCACTATCACATATAGATTCACTTATTTGACTTGATGATTCTGTAAAGATGGGACACAAGTTAAGATTTTAACTAGGGTATGTGAATGTATTTCAGAGTCTCTGGAAACCCTCTGAAATGGTAAAACTTTCTGTGTGTGTGTGTACGTATTTTTATGTGGAGAGTGTCCACGGCTATCTTTGGATTTTCAAAGAAGTGCATGACCAAAATAAAGTTTAGGGTTCCTGGTTTCAACCAACCTCAAATGAGTTCAAACAACTTCCCTCTCTCCCTGCCTTCCTATCGATCCCCCCTTTTCTTTTTTGTCAATAATGTTTACAAAGTGATAGATCATGGCAGTGAGAATTATTATCATGAAAAAGTAGATTTAAAAGCTAGATTGGGTAGCAACAGAAAGATTTCAAGGGGAATATAGTCAGTAATAGTGTGATGGTTTTGCATGGTGACAAATGGTTACTACAGTTATCAGAGTGATCACTTCATAAGATATATAAATGTCTAATCACTATGTTGTACACTTGCAACTAATATAATATTGTATGCCAACTATACTTTTAATCAAAGAAACACAAAGACATACCTCTTCACATCCATTAGGATGGCTACAATAAAAAAGACAAATAATTAAGAAATTTTTGCAAGAATGTGCTGGTGGGAGTGTAAAATGAAGCTTTTGCTTTAGAAAACAGTTTGGCATTTGCTCAAATTGTTTAACATAAAGTGACATGATCCAATAATGCCACTCCTAGCTATGCACCCAAGAGAAATAAAGGCATACCCTGCCCAAATACGTTGTTTTACTCATCAACTGTCATTGTAGTGTCTGCACCTTTTGACAGTAGCCATATGAATCTGATGACTGGTTGAACTGAGATTATTCAAAACTTTTAAGTGATTAAAAAGTAGAAAACTTCATAAGTTCATAACATGAAAATATTTAAAAATAATGTTTACAAAAAGGTGCTCCATTGTACACTTAGGACTTATTGGATTTTGTCGATCAGTGTCACCTCAATAATTTTTAATAAAAAAAATAGATGCTCCAGGTGTTTCTGTTTAGATAATTAGAGGCAGTGACAGAAATGCAAATCCGAAGTTGTTTCTGGATCAGTCAGCTAAAAGGCTTGACCTAGAAGAGGTAAATTAATTTTACCCTCAACAACATTACAAACTTGATAGATTGAAAATGGAAAGCCTCAAAGTTTAGAGAAATAATAATCAAGTGCAAAGGGGATTAAAACGTGAATGTGTCCTATCTCATCTTGGCTTATTTCCCTCAGGGTCCCCCTTTGATATTTTACATCTCACAGAACTTTCAACCCTCAGCACCCAGCAGTTCTGACACAGACTCTTGTGCTTCAGAAGCAGCTTCACATTTTCATTTGTATTCAGTCCCTCTGAACCATGTTTAAATTGTCCAAGGTAATTTATGTATGGTATGACAATGAATTGGTAAGTGTAACTTAATGACAATTTTTGACTAATTACTAACCTACATTCTTTACTTTTCCAGGAACAAAACTTTTGCTTTCCTTGTACCCTGACTTGTATGTTATTTTCATTGAAATTATTTTTCGTAGTTGTCATTTGCTTTTTTAATTTAAGTGTAGTTGACTTACAATATGATATTAGTTGCAGGTGTACAACATTACCATTCAACATTTCTGTACTTTATGATGTGATCACCACACTAAGTCTAGTAACCACCTGTCACCATGAAAAGTTACCACACTATTATTGGCTATATTCCCCTTTACCTTTTTCACTCATCCCTCCACCCCTGCCTCTGGCAGCCGTCAATTGTTTTTGTTCCTATGAGTCTGTCTCTGTTTTGTTTATTTTGTTTTATAGATTACACATATGAAGTCATATGATATTTGTCTTTCTCTCTCTGACTTATCTCACTTAGCATAATATCCTCTAGGTCTATCCGTGTCATCGCAAATGTCATTGAGATTCTTATATGCTACGGCCAGTTTAGAGTTTGCCAACATTGTTGAAGTTCTGGGTTTGATATTGTGCTAATTTGCAAAAATTGAATATTCCAGTTAAGGTTTATGAGGAAATTTTCTTTCAAAACCATAAATATTGTCAAATACTTTTTAAGAAGTTTGCTTAAAATGTGCTTTTTACTATCATAAATTTTCTACCCCTGTAGAGTTGGAAGTCTAAACATTTAAATATTATGCTACTGGGTGGGAATAAATATTTTAATATTCAAAGAAGAAACTGACAACTTTTTCAATGTCCTGGCACATGATCAGAAAATTAATTTGAAAATTTTATTTTTAACTTGAAGAAAATGCATGTCAACATGTTTACACATTCCTATATAAACCAGTATACGTATATCTCTATAGCTATAGCTATAAAGTTTCCTTTTAAACATCTATGCCTTGAATTTCCTCAGTAACCTGTATTCTTTTATAAAGGTCTCCTCTCTTCGCTTCTTGGCCTTTTGCCTAAGGTCAAATGTATAAAGATCTCCTCTTTTATGCTCTTTTTTATCTAGAAAAAAACTAGTTGCCTTTTGTTTCTTATATTGAATTTTTACATTGTGTTTGTGATGCAAATTCAAGCTATTTGTAGGTGATGCACTGGAATAAATGAATTGGGATTTTCAGCAGAGATGTTTGAGTTCTTTACCTAGGACAAAGTAAGTACTTTTTTTATAAACTTAACTGGAATAACAGACTTCTGGTTTTGTGTTAACCCTGACCTGTATAGGTTAGGTGTCTCCAAAGTGATTCAAGTTCTCCATCATTGATTAGTCACTATCTACAATGACTCTTCCAAACTTTGGCTTTCAATGCTCTGCATTTTCAACAACTTCTGCCTTTTTGTTAGTTAATTGAGGGGGATTTGCTCCATTTTATCTGAAAAGGACTTTCGTGTAAATGATGCATCTATTGAAGGGAATCATATGGGGCTCTTCAACTATTTCTCAGAGAGTAATGTATACTTTGGGAGCAAGTGGACCACTGTTCTCTTTTTTCAGAATCATTGTGTTCTTTTTTCCAGGTGACATGCATCTGGAAAAAAATAAACATAGTCTTAAGTGTACAAAAAAGCGAACTAGAATTCATATCACCCTTAGGTATATAAAATAAGTTCTTTCTTTTTTTTACTGCTCACAATCAATAAAGGCAAAAGGTAATAGTGTGATAACTTTACAGAGATAAAGGCTGAACAGAGACAGCACATGATTGAGTGGCATTAAACTAGTCAGCTTTTTGTCAAAAAAGCCATTGCTGGCTGATTTCTCAACTCATATCCATGTTGGAATATACGAGAAATACTGAGCACAGGAAGGGGAGAAGTGTTTGGAAGATGAGATGTTACATGAGAGTCTTTGTACCTAACATACCAATTAACCTAGGAGTGAATAAAGTCCACCAGACGCCCATGAAATGAGATATATAGAAACTTTCATCAAAGTGACCTGAAACTTCAGGCTTTGCCAACATTCTTTAACAAAACTATAATATATAAAGGAAACAACGATTTTATGCATAAGCTTTTAATAAAGGACATAGGAAGATAAAGTTGGTCAGTGTCTGGAGTATTCCTGTAGCAAGATGTATGGCTTTAAGAATACTGTATGTCATCGATTTGAGCAGATTGGTGGGGAAAAAAAGGATTCGTACCAAATTGGCAACTTGAGCTTAATTGTCAGCCGAGGTCCTAAGTGCCTTTCTTTTTCTGGCTCTCCAGTACCTATTGTAGATTACCAAGACCAGTACCAGCTTTTCTACTGTCTTTCCTGATTTAGCCAGCAGGGTCACAGCAAGTATCCCTCGAATGCATCTTATTGTTTTATTCCATTTTTTACTTTCGTGCCATCTCCTACTAAGAATCTATTTCCTGATATGTTGCATTCATTGTCTGTTCTAACTGATTCTGCCGATGGCCATATGCAAGGCTACTCAAAGAACACATTTAACAGTTTTGAACACTGTGCGGGAGAAGCCCTAGCCCTTTCGGGGAAGTCACCAGTCATGGGTTGCATGCTATTAGGAGCCACCAGTGCATTATTATATTACATAACACCTGCATGCAAAAGTCTACCATTTAATATGGCACGTTACAGCTGTGGTTTAAGAAATGCATCTGTGCCACACTTCATAAGTGGTTCTCTATCGCTGGGATGGAGCTCAGGCATTTTCTAAGAACATGGGACTTGCGGAAGGGTCGAAGCACCTGTTGGATGCCTTCTATGCCTCTGACAGAGACACAATGTCTTTGGAACCAACTGAGAACCTTAGGTACTGTGGGAGCAGAGGTTCGAGAACGTATAAATACATTGTTCTTCACTTGCAGTGACTGTTGGACTCTTCTCTGGAAGGAGAGGGCAGAGAAGGATTCCTTGAAAATATTTTTTTCTGATGACCAGGCTGCCATTTTGGGGGCAGTGTGTGTGTGCGCTTGTGCATATGCACACATGTAAGTAGATATAAATGTGCGATGGGAATTGAAAGGGATTGGCTTTGCACGGTTGTTATATTCCTGTAACGTTGAGGAGCCTGTTGAATTTCAGGTGCACGTTACAGTAATGTGTATTCAGTCGTCTTCAAACATACCTGCTACGACTGTGCTTAAATCTCCATTAGCTGCAATGTCTAATCTTTGTGCAATTTGGCATAAACATGGAGACGCACATTCTTTTGACTGGCATAGTCAGCCCTCAGATCTGGTTCTGCGAGGTCAAGAGGAGATAATGCGCTGGCTGATGCCACGTAGTGTGAAATATGCGTATGTGTCGCACAGGGTAGTGGAGTAAAGAGGCACATACTACATTTCTATCACATCGAAAATAAGAGTTGCATAAAATGCATACTTTGAGATTTGGACAAAGAGGGCCTCTTCTGAGATGTGATCTTGCCTTTAATTTTTCCAGCGGTACCATGGGGAAATAATTTCTATTCTCTTTCCAAGGACATCATTGGACTTAACTGGAAAACATTAATAAAATATTCTAAGCTCTGCTAGAACAAATCAACACTGAGAGCGAGGCGGAAAGAGTGGAATGCACTCATTTGCTTAGAAATAGCGTTAATGGTTAAAATTTTTGTTCCCGTCTGGCAATGACAGATGTAAGAGCACCAGAGACTTACACAACACCTTTCAGCTGTAGGATTCTAATAATGAGTGTCTTCATTTTGCAAATGAGGAAGTTGAGTACCAAAGATCGGGGAGTGAGATCCCACAGAGGTCACCGGACGGGGCCTCAAGAAAAAGCGAGCAGAGGAACCACGACAGGACATGCTAATTAGCGAGCAAATGTTTCTGTCTTCGTTATCAATAGTCAACCAATTGTGGGGGAGATGCTTCTGGACAGTAGTCAATATTCAATAATGTATGGATATTTCAGAGTCTACAAAGCAGTGAAATCAAGGTGCTGAGATACAAACAGGATTTCTTTATTTCTGCAAGCCCCCAGCTAAAACACTGATTTATTTGGCTTTTTGAAGACAGTGCGAGTCTGTAGGACATTAAACAATCAGCTTTGCGTTGCAACTCTCCTGAGCCTGACCCTTCCGGTGCCTCCCTGTGCTGTCCTGACACTGTCTTTTATGAGCCAATGTCTGAGTGCTGAGTCCTGGTTACGCTCCATGCATCAAAGAAGTTCTCAATCCCTTTCTGACTTTGAATTATACTTAGCAGCTACTCTGCCGAAACCCTTGGCAGAAGATGACAGATGGGAAGGGGAAAGATCGCTTTGAGGTCAACTGACTGTGGAGTCAGTCACGGCCCCGCCTTTAGAGAAAGGTGCATTTCTGTGTGAATAGAAGGCCAGTCTTATCCATCATAAGATTACGTGAATGGCCAAATAAGCTTTCAAGAGAAACCTAAACAAGAGTATTTTGGACAGAGAGAGGAAGGGGGAAACTTTCCATGAGAACATACATGATTTCACTGTGAAAGCTGGTATGCATAGTCTTTTAGGCTGCTTCGTAGTATCTGAGTTTCTGAAACTGTCCCTAGCACTGAAAGATTTAATCATGCCTAGTATTCTCTCAAATTAAGTGCTGACCGCAATCCATTTAATTTATGCTAAAAGTCTTCTCTTCACCAAAATTACCTAGAGGAGCCCAATGAACAAGTGTCTTGTTGCTTTAAGTAGCTGGATTCCTCACTTTCTCAGCTCCACGGGGGCCCAAACACTGCATTGTTTATGGCAGGCAACTCTTTTCTACTCAAAAATGTTTTAGGGGGAATAATTTAGTAACCCTAACCTCCGTCTAGGAGCTCAACTACTTGATATCTGTGAGATACCTCGAACTCTCGCCGATCTCTGTAAGAGCTGGGACTTCTATTGTCGACAGCTGGACACTAGAGCAGTGGCTGAGAAATGAAAACCATCAATACTCCTAGGTATTATCAATATTAAAAAGCAGCATTAGTGTTCATACTCATTGATTCAGGCACTAGGACCAAAAGAAAGACTGATTACAAATAAGTGGGGAAATGGATGTAGACTATCTTAATGGCTAAGCTACCACTGAAACCAAAAAAGAAAACAAAGGATTGACACATTACTATTGCATGGCATATCACTATCTGTATACTAACCCCTGCTGTGAAAACACAGAACTTTCATGCTAATCTTTGGGCTAATTTCAACAGTGAAACTTTACCCTTATGAATGATATTGTCATTAAACCTGAATGTCACCCTTAAATTCTTAAATAAAATTTATGGTCCATAACTCAGGCTTATAGTTTTTCTTGCATCATAACAGCAATTCATAAGGACTAAAACAAAGCTAGGTAGCAGAGAAAAGAATGAAGTAATTAGAGAATTTTACCATAGGCTGGCATTTAAATCACTAGTTGTTACAATTAATAAAGTAGAAATCTGATATGATTTGATCTCCCCTATTAGCTGTGATAATGTCAGGAACAGCACACCTCTATGACAGAGAACGGGTTGTACATTTCATTGTTGTTCAAACCCAATCTGAGGACCTTGATCACAATGTGTTACATCTTTTGAATTTTAGGTACCTGATACAGGCATGATGTTCACAGCTCAGCATATATTTAAATTGCTATTTAGGGAAGAACCATGATTGAATAAAAATCTCGGATTTTTTAACCAGATTTTCATAATACCACAGCAGAATTTTATGTGAATACGCTACATATATCCATGCCTGTAAATGCACAGGCACACAAGCAGCAAATGCGGTCCATAGTCCGATTCCCCTCAATACAACAGAGTCCCATAGATACGATGAATAGTTTAAATGACTTGTAAAGTCCTGAAACATCAACCTGCACAGCAAGTATTTGATGGAATGCTTTCAAATTGTGAAGCTTTCAAGCTGCCATGGTGACTTATTTTGAAGACTAAAATGGTTCCCAATATTGAACTCTTGTCAGCTTCATGGGAGATAGAGGGTCCTGGGAATAAAAAGAAGAAATTCACATGTGAGCTGAACGACTGTAAATATCTACATGGTAACATCCATTGACAATAATATGCAAGTGTTAAAATTACATTTATAAAGAATACAAGTCAGCATTAAAATATGTTAAGTAATAAAAGCAGGATGCAAAATTATGTATGTATTGTTGCAATTATTTTTAACTCAGAAATTGTATCTGGAACAAAAGCCTGAGGAAATACACTGAATTGTTGTAAGTGGTGGGTTCATGGGTAATTTGTTTTCATTTTCTCTATTTTCTATTTGTATTTTCCACATTCTCTCCAGTAAATATATAATAATTTGATAATGAAACTTTATTTATTTTTAAAAAATCATGTAGAAATAGCATGAGCTTTGAAATTGGACAATTCTGAATTTGAATTCTAGATCTGCTGCTCTGGACAAATAACATCAATAGCCTTTAGTTTCTTCATCCGTAGAATAAACATAATAAAATATATCTAAAACAACGTTTAGCATCTAGTAGGCACTCAGGTAGCTATTATTAGTATCAACTTTTTGGAAAACAATTTGGCATATGTATTAAGTGTCTTTAAAAAGTTCATATCAGTAATTTTGATTCTAGAATTCTATCCTAAGAAAATGATTATAAATGAGGAAAAAGATTTATATCCAATATTATTGACTGCATTATTCATAATAGTGAAAATTGGATAGAATCTTAATATTGGACAGCAGTGAATCTATTAAATAAACAATAAAACCTTGATATAATGGAAAATTACTTTTGGCATTAGTGAAAAATGCAGAATTCAAAACAATACAATATACTCTCAAATTTTAAAAAATAAATTCATAGGAAATATTGGTGAGGATACAACAAAATGTTAAGATGACTTATCTTTCAGCGGTGCAATTATGGGTGATTTTAATTTTCTTCATAGTTTTTTCTCTTTTGCATTATAAGTATGTTTAATATATTTTCAAAATGATTGTTATATGTTTTTTTATTAAAGCAATTCATGTTCATCATAGAATAATTGGAAAATATGGACAGGGATAAAGAAAAAAATGAATAATCCCAGAGACCGTTTTCTGCCCCCTCTTCTCATTAGTTCATTCAACAAATATTTATTAAATACTTACCATGTCCTAGACACTGTTAGGGTGGCACTAAAATGTGAGCAAGACACAGTCACTGCCCTCAAGGAGCTTGCTATTTACTGTGGGAGCCAGACAAATACGAAGGCTATTACAACACAGAACAAAAGCCTTCTCATAATGTCATCATGGTGGCACCCAGGAGGGACATAAGGCTCAGCTGTGGCGGTCAGTCAGTGATACACCCTGGGTAAATGATGTGGGAGCTTTAACTTGGAGATGAACTATGCAGCCGCTGGAGGAAAATGGGATGGAGGAGGTGGCAGCTTGCCGAGGAAGCATCGCAGTAACGGGAAACAGCAGATGCGTGTTTGAGGGACTGAAAAAAGCAGATTGTGGTTCAAGCGTAGAGTGTGGGGCTTGAACTAGTGAAAAGCGAGCTTTAGAGTTGAGAATTACAAGCCCAACGTGGAGCGATGAACAAGGGCTAGATCGTGAACGGGCTTGTCACCGTCTTCAGGAGTTCAGCCTATGTGGAGCCCAGCGCAAGAGCCATTACACGGACTCGAGTTTCCATCATTCCAGATGCAGGGTGGAGACTGGGCTGGGAGAAGGGCAAGATCGGAGGCAGGGAAACCAGTGAAGGGGCCGTCGCAGTAACGCAGGTGACACTTGATCTGGGGTCGTGGCAATCAGGATAGAGAAAAGTACACAGCTTCTGCTCATACTTAGGAAGTACAACCAACACCCCTTAATGATGAATTAAATGTGAGTGGGGGGTGAAGGAAAGGGAACAGAACAGGAAATAGATTTTGGGGTGAGCAAAGTCGAAAGGCACTTGGTCATTCGGGTCTGGAGTACAGGAAATAGGAGACGTGGTCTTAGGGTAGGAAGTGAGAAACATGAGAGGCTTTTCAACTCGGCTTATTAAAACCATCTTTAAATTTACATACAGCCAAACTCACTTTTACTCGGTGTACAGTTCTGTGAGCTTTTGCACACGCATGCAGCCTCGTGAGCACTATCTCAGAATGCGGAACACCTCCTGCGCCTTTACCCTGGGCACTGATCGGTTTTCTCTCCTACATTTTTGTCTCCTCCAAAATGTCATACAGCGGTATAGAATACAAATACAAATACCGCAGAATGTCATACAAATAGAACCAGACAGTACACAGCCTTTTGAGATTGGGGTTTTTTTTCACTTAGTATAATGCGTTTTAGCTTAATCTATGTTGCTGCAAGTATCGATTGTTAATTCCTTTTGACTGTGGAGTAATGTACTTGCTTTACCCATTCAACCATTGAAGGACATTTGTTCGCCTGGGGCTATTAGGAATAAGGTTGCTATAAACATTCCTACAGATTTTTGTGTGAACACAGGTTTTAATTTTTTTAGGGGAAATATTCAGGACTGGGATTACTGGGTCATATAGTAAGTGTATGTTTAATTTTATCAGGAAATTTATCCCTGCCAAAGTCTTTTCCACAGTACCTGTGCTATTTTGCATTCCCATCAGAAATGTATGAGGATTCCAATTGTTCTGCATCCTTGCTAGCACTTGGGATTTTCACTATTTTTAAAAAGTTTTATCCACTTTAGTGTGGACGTAAAGGAATCTCCTTGTGGCTTAATTTGCATTTTCCTAACGGCTAGTGATGTCAAGCATCTTTTCTCGTGTTTATTTTCACTTCTTTGGAAAGTGTCCACTCAAACCTTTTGCCCATTTTTAAAATTATGATGTTTGTTTTCTTTTTGTGTGTGAACTTTAATGTGACACATCTTTAAGTCTAAAAATGTGACCCCAGTGTCTTCGTCTCTACTCTGGGGTGTCGATCCCTACTTTAACCCAGGGACAATATTGTATGTTCAAGCACAATGCTCCTGAAGTCACATTGCACAGCCAAACCATTGATTCGGTTATTCAAACCTACTATGTGCCGGGCACCAGCAATAACTCAGGGTGAGAGACAAAGTCCCTACTTGGAACTGAGCCTTAAATGGGGAGAGACAGACAAGAAAAGCTAACAAGGACAAATTGTGTTAGTACCGTGAAAGGAGCAGATTGGGTGCCATGCTAGAGAAAGTTATTATGTTATTTACTGTACATTACATCCCTGTGGCTTATTTGTTTTATAACCAGAAGTTTGTACCTCTGATTCCCTTCACCTTGTTCACCTGTCCCCCCTCCCCTCTGGCAATCAGTTTGCTCTCTGGGCCTAAGAGGCTGTTTCTGTTTGAAGATATATGATATATCCTATTGAGGATTAATATCCAAAGTACATAGGATATTCATACAACTCAGCATCAAAACATATGATTAAAGAATGGGTGGAGGACCTGAATAGACATTTTCCCAAAAACGACGTACAGATAGCCAACAGGCACATGAAAAGATGTTCAACATCACTAATCATCAGAGAAATGTGAATCAAAACCACAATGAGATACCATCTCACAGCTGTCAAAATGTTTATTATCAAAAACACGACAAAAAATAAGTGTAGGCAAGAATATGAAGAAAAACAAACCCTCATGCACTATGGAAAATATTATGGAGATTCCTCAAACATTAAAAAATAGAGCTTCCATATGACCCAGTAATCCCACCATTTTTGGGTATTTATGTGAAGAAACTGAAAATATTAATTCAAAAAAAACATGCACCCCTGTATTAATTGCAGCATTATGTGCCATAGCCAAGATATGGGAGCAACCTATGTGTCCATCAATAGATGAATGGATAAAGAAGATTTTATATCTATCTATCTATCATCTATCTATCTAGACATATATATACACACACATACATATATGTGTGTATACATATATATATAAATAAATTATAAAGAAAATATCTCAGTTATAAAGAAAAATAAAATCTTGACATCTGCAACAACATAGATGGACCTAGTAAGATAAGTCAGACAGAGAAAGACAAATGCTGTATCATTTCATTCATATGTGGAACCTAAAGAACAAAAGAGGTGAACAAGCATTAACAACTATATTGAGTATAGTTGTTATATTGAGCACAGTATGTCTCTACATTTATTTAGTTTTATTGGTCTTTTTCGACAGTGCTTTGTAGGTTTTAGCATTCAAATCTTATATATTATTTACTAGGTTTATATGTAGCTCTTTAACTTTTTAGACTTATTGTAAATGGTATTGTGTTTTTAATTTTGGTTTCCCAATTATGCATTACTAGTATATAGAAACACAGTGGATGTTTGTGTGTCGGTCTCGTGTGCTCTGAACTTGCCTAACTCACTTATTAGTTCCAGGAGTTTTTGTAGATTCTTTGGATTATCTACATAGACAATTATGTCATCTGCAAATAGGAATAGTTTTATTCTTTTACAATCAGAATGCCTTTTGCTCCTTTTTCTAGCCCTATTGCATGTGTTAGGACTTTCGTTATGATACGGGATAGGAGAGAGATGAGACCTATGAAGTTGTGGTTAATAGAGGAAAGAACTACTGGTAAATAGGTAAGTAGTGAAGATTTATCAGGCTGGTTAAGGATGGAGACTACAAATGTTTAATCTCAGTTGTATTATTTGTAATCAGTTGCAGTCAGTCTTTATAATCAGTTGTGTTATTTTTGTAGTAGTTCTCAGCAGCCTGAGTATAGGAATGGAGAAGGTAGACAGCAGGATTGAATCTGGAGTCTCCATTTTTCTGGCTAAGGCAAAAGAGTTGAGGGGGAAGGAATATTGGCAAGAGAGAGGTTGAAGTGTCAAGGCTGGATAGCAAAGAAAGTAACCCATGAAAACATTTCTTTTTTACTTATATTTTTGGTATATTTCCTTTCCGTGATTTTCTTTCTACATACATAGATATATTTTAATACTTAAAAGATTTAAATTAAAATAAAATATAATTTTATAATGTTTTCAAGCTTTATCCATGTTGTAGCATGTATTCTTTTGGTTGCCAAATAGTACTCCTTTGTATGGATATACCACATTTTATTTATCTGTTCATCAGTAGATGGACATTACAGTTGTTTTCACTTTTTGCCTATTATGAATAACGATGCTGTAAACATTCATGTAGCAGTTTTTCTGTAGATATATATGTTTATATTTCTTTTGGTTTATATGCCTAGGCGTAGAATTGCTGGGTCATCTGGTAACCCTATGTTTCACATTTTGAGGGACTGCCAAACTGTTGTCCACAGTGAGTGCCTCATTTACACTCCCACCAGCAGTGTGTGAGGTTCTGATTTCTCTACATCCTGGCCAATGCTTATTATCTGCCTTTTGAATTACAGCCATCCTAGTGGATGTTACGTGGTATCTTCCGGTTTTGATTCATATTCCCTTAATGCAGGGGTCCCCAAGGCGCAGGCTGTGGACTGGTACCGGTCTGTGGCCTGTTAGGAACTGGGCCACATGGCAGGAGGTGAGCGGTGGGTGTGTGAGCAAAGCTGCATCTGTATCTGCAGCCGCTCCCCAGTGCCAGCATCACCGCCTCAGCTCCACCCCAGATCCTCAGTCACTAGATTCTCATAGGAGCACCGGTCCCTGATGCCACAAAGGTTAGGGATGGCTGCTGTAATGGCTAATGATGTTAAGCATCTTTTCATGTGCTTATTGATCATTTGTATATGGAGCAATATCTATTCATATCCTTTGCTCATTTAAAAATCTGAATTTTCTTTTTATTATAAAATTATCAGACTTTTTATATTCTGCATATGAGTCACTTATCAGATATTTGATTTGCAAATATTTTCTCCCAAAAGACAACATGTTGTATTATTCCATGGAATCATGGATGATATAGAATATCCAGAATAGGCAAATCTATAGAGACAAAAAGTAGATTAGTGGTTGCCTGGAGGTGAGAGTGGAGGAATTGAGAGTTAGGTTTCTTTTTGGGGCAATGAAAATATTCTAAAATTGTTTATGCTGATAGTTGCACAATTTTGTGAATATCCTGAAAAACCACTGAATTGTACACTTTAAGTGGTCAAAGTATATGGTGAGTTATATCTCAATAAAGCTGATAAAATGTACGTTTACAATTAAAGTGCACTCATACAGATTTTTCACATAACCGTATTAATTATTCTTCAAAATAATTACTTTCAATGGTACACAGTATTTCAGCATAATGATGGAGCAATTTATTTCACCATTCCTCTATTGTTAGATATTTAGTTTTCTTTTTAATTTTCTGCTATTATAATGAATTGATGGTTAATAGTTGCTCAGATCTCTGATCATTTCATTAAAATACATTCCTAAAATAGAATTATCAGAAAAAATTATGTGAATATTTTAAGGTTTTTATATGTGTTGCCAAACTGCCCTCAGAAAATGATTTATGAATTTAATCTTACATCAACAGTATATAAGAGCACCTGTTTCAACATATCCTTGCCAACACTTGGTACTATAAATTATAAAAACTGGCTGCTTCAGTAGACAAAAATCTATATTTTGGGTTATTTTAATTTGCACGTATTTGTAGTAAAGTTAAATAATTTTCATGTTTATTCATCATTTTAACTTTTATTTTGTTGATTGTTTGCAACTTCACCCATTTTCTAACTGTTGTGTTTTTCCTTATTTTTACTGATTTGCAAGGTCTTTTTAAATTAAGGATGTTAAATTTTGCATGTTATATATTTTACAAATGTTTCTCCAAGTTTGTCTTTTCAGTTTAAAGAAAATATCATCTAGAATCAGTGCTTTTTCTATAAAAATTACAGAGATAATTTATATACAAAAATTTGACACAAAATGAAAAACTATGTTAGCATTTGTTAATTCTAAGTTGCAAATAGATGGACATTCACTTTATCCTTCATACTTTCATTTTTAAAACTTTAAAAAGTAAAATAAAGGAAAATATGTATCAAATATCTAATAATTTGGACATACATAAGTTATTCGACTATTATTTTATCGATAGACATTCGGGGTGTTTTATTTTAGAGCTTTTACAAACATCACTATAGCAATTATCTATATGCATTAAAAATTCTCCATACCTCAGTAAGTTTTGAAATGTTCCTCCCACTCTCCCCTCCTGTGTTCCCAAACACTTTTCTATTATTATCAGAACAAGACTGCAGTTCTAATAAAATTAATCAGTTACTTTCTTTTAACAGAGTGCCCTGGGGAAAGCTGGCTTATAAGCAATTTTGCTTATGTAGGAAATCATATCAAAAATATATTTTATGATCAAATATTTACTTGAGATATTCTGAAAAAAGGGAGTATATGGTCTTGTAAGTTCGGGAAAAACTTACTCCATTTTTGGAGATTCACAAAATTCCTTAGCATATCATAAGTCCCGATAAGGACTGTACTAACGACAGGGTTCTGTGATCCACACAGAAGAAAATAAGCTCAGCCAAATAAGTTCAGAGTCACGAAACTCATCTGTGTAGTGGAAGACTTGAGAGTTCCTATGTTGAAGACAACTCTCTAATTTTGCTTCTACAGAGTTTCCTGCATTTATTTCACCAGGGAAGTTTATTCCCCTTTGACTTCTGCTGACATATCGAAGTAGTAGTATTTCACAGAGTAAAATGCTGAGATAAGAAAATGAAAACGGTAAACACCATGGAGAACAGAAATCCAGACGCTAGTATTGTGTGAGTTGTCTCACTTGAAAATCAAATATTTCATCAGGGCTTTGGCAAAGAAGACAGGTTTAAATCTTCCCTCTTTTTAACCTTTGATCGTAAGTGAAGGTGCACGGTAGGCAGTCTGAGTCAGGTTGTTAAATGTAGTGCCGTAGTGGGTAAGAGCATGCTCCGAGGTCAGACAGACCTGGGTTGCAATCTTAGGGTATCTGCTTACTAGCTGGATAGGTGGTTTAACGTCTCTGGACTTTGGTTTTCTCATAAGTAAAATGGGAGTGATAACATTCACCTCACAGAGTTGCTGTGAGGATTAAGTGGGATAACATACGTCAAGTGCATAGCAGTGTGGCTGGCATATACCAGGTCTCATGCTTTTTGCCTGGGAGTGGGTAAGAGCAGCTCATTAACTGACATCACAGAGTCAGGCAAAACAGAAGCCGTTCACAATCTGTACTGTTTCAGACACCTGAAAGGCACCAGGGCAAGGTTTATAATTCATAGTGTGAAAGCGCATCACCTGCCCGGGATGTACGGCTGCTCTGGGTACCTGGGGCGTCTTTTAGCCCAAGTGAATCGTGGGAGTTCGCAGGGATTAAAGGCATCTTTTTAAGTACGTTACACAAGGAAATTAGGCGTAGAACTTCTGCTTATGTGCACAACGCAAGAGTGAGGAGTTGAACGTCTTATTCACCAGGGTGAGAACTGATTCCTTTTCTTGTGTTCCTGACGAGACCCCTCTTAGAAGCCCGGTGGCGCGCTACGTGTCTCCCACAGAATACTGACCTGTCTGAGAGATGCAGGACACGTGAACACTGCTACGTTTCCGTTTCCACTGCAAGAGATGAGGAACCTTCTGGATAATCTGTAAGGTTGAAAAGTAAAGGTGATCAAATGTCCCTTTGTCTTGTACAGGTGGGAATTTTTCCACTGGTGAATCTCCTTCTTTTCTAATCCATGGAGGCAGCAGACATCTACAAATCTCTAAAACCTCACGGTGTGCTATACTGAAGCATTTGTAACCAGTCCAGACATTCACATCCCAAGAGTAGTCAGCCTGCGTACTATGAACGACGATTGTTTTATTCACCAGCATTATCTGATCTACAATGCTGGCTGCTATGACACTTGAAAAGCCGTGGTGACAACTCAATATCATGTGGCTTTACATGGAATGTTTTGGGTCCTGCTACTCAAAAAATGACCCTGCTTCGCTGTTATTCTACTGGACATAACTGAGGTAGCTATTGCAGTACTTCAGGTGCTGGTGTATTTCTAAAAAGGAATGAGGCATCCAGAAAACAAGGCTTTGGAATTAACGAGTAACATCGTTCACAGTATGAATGTTTGTTTCCAACTCCCAGCCTTGCGGGTGAGCAAAGCACATTCAGAATCAACTTGTTTAATGTACAGAGAGTCACTTTCTTTATACTCCCTGCATAATCATGTACTCGGCATTTCTTGATTTAAAAAAGTTGACAGTGGTTGTACCTTACAGTCTGCTTGGTACATTCTCCTTTATGAAATCAATGTGCCATTCAGCGTGCTCCCATAAGTGTGAGCTTTAGGTTCAGAAGGTAGAGGCCAGCCAGGGGAGTTCACCCTTCCCTTAGCAGGCTGTCACACTCTCATGCCACTGACTTAAGCAGGCGGACTCCAGAGACAAGGCTGCTTTCTTCCAGGAAAAATGGAAAAGTCAAGTGGCTCTGAGAATGTTTGTGGAATCACGGCTTCCTGGTGTGTACAAGATTCTGTCTTGTCTGGAATCCTAGACCTAGGGTATTGGTGCCCGTAAGTCTGAACAGAAAACAGCAACGTTAGACCAGAATAACTTGTTTTTGCCAAATAACTCAAAGAAAAAAGTGGCAGCAAGTGCCGAAGCACACATTTCAGAAACTGGCTTCTAGTGCTCTGCTAAATAGGTTTCTTTTACTTTGTACCGCTGTATCCTGTTTGGCACAGAACACTTCCTCCCGCAATTACTTGAATTAAAATCAGGCTTTCGGACATTGAACCCAATTATCAACTTCCTTCTTGGTTTCACTCCGAGGGGAGATTAAGCTAAGGCTGCAAAGGTAGAGTCATCACCTGGTGAGGACTAAACTGAAAAAATGCACATGCTTCGAAAAATAAAGCTCTGCACAATAGAAGACAAATGTGGAATTGAGAAGTCAATTTACCTTCTTCCCCCACCCCACCTGTTCTTGCTGTCTATGCTATAGTAACGTCACTATTATTCAATAGAAGCTACTGAAAACAAGAATGATGCCATTTCAGTCTTAGTGTATGTGGGGCAGCCTTGGTTTTCTTCCTGTGTCATCCTAGATACCCTCCCCTCCTTTAAAATCCCGTTCCCATATAAACCGTTGAGACTGCGGGAAGTGGACGCCATGTGGAACATGAAGGAACTTCGGTTGACTTGGCATCCGCTTCATGGCCTTACATAAGTCCCGCTACCTCCCCAACCTCAGCTTTTTCATCGTAAAATAAGGCAATGCTTTCTCATTTGCAGTATTTTTGTGATGTCCTCCCCTGAACTAGGAGTGTCCTCTAAGGTTCTACCCCTTACCCTCCGACTTTCTCTTTCTCCATTTATTTCCTTGTCCACATGGAGGCATGTCAACGTTGCCTAGGTGATTCCAAATTTTACATGTTATGTGTTTTCCCTCGCTTTATTCTCTCACCTGATTATCTCCTACAACTCTCATGGGTTTAACTGCCATCTCTGTATGAATGACTGCCAGATCTTTCTAGTCACTGGGACTATTTCTGGTTATTTAAAATGTCTCCTGGCTTTGATCTTCCCTCTCCATTTCTAGTGTTATGACCACTCACGAAGCCATTGTGACACATGCTCAACTATCTTTCTAGTTCTTGTCTTCCCAAATTTTAATCCAACTTGCATGCTAGTACCTGAGTAATCTTGCTAAAATGTATATTTTGTTATATCATTATCACTTGAGAGAGATCAAAGTTGTTCTACCTCAAAATATGCATTTTTGGGATATTGATTTCAAAGGAAAAGACTCAGAAAGAACCTTTGACCCTCCTCTTTTACCTGCCTAAAGGAATTCAGAT
Organism: Eidolon dupreanum; assembly: GCA_028627145.1. Taxonomy (NCBI): domain Eukaryota; kingdom Metazoa; phylum Chordata; class Mammalia; order Chiroptera; family Pteropodidae; genus Eidolon; species Eidolon dupreanum. The sequence continues at coordinate 101,455,301 of CM053505.1, forward strand.
AGAAAAACCTGCTTCAGAGCAGGAACCTTGGCCTGTTCACCTTAGCACACTTGAACAAAGTGTGGCACACAGGGAGTGTTCCAGCCGGTCTCTCTGCTAGACTTTCCTCTGTGTCCCATGGTTTCCAGTGGCCCTGCAAGAATTTGTTTGCCACATGCTTGCTCTTTCCCGTCTACCTGCGAATCACCTTCTTCCCTTTGAAATCCCAGATTCCTGCCTCCCTCTGTCCAAAATGGCATACAAGCCTCAAAGGCCCAATGCATTGTTCCCACTCAATATTTCTGTCGGCTACCACGTTACTGAGACCACCCACTAAAAATTAATCCCCGATGCCTGTTCTTAGCAACATAAACAAATGTTGGAGGCACAGTAGTAAGCATAGCATCACGTGCAGACAAAGAGTAGGTGGCAATGGGGGTGTGAGACATGAGAACCTAACCTTCAGCTCTTCACAAAGGAATCTCGAGATGGCCCAGTAATCTGGTGGGAGAAAGCTGGAAGGGCAAAGTTCTGCCTCCTGATTTGTCCTTTGCCCTTCTGACTTTTGGAAAATAGACTACCTGCATGGCAGGCTTGCCTGCATATACCACGTTTTGCTTTTTCATGTATTGAAAGCATTCTAAAGTAGAATGGGAATGAGATTTTAGAGAAAATTTAACCAGTGTGCATGAATCACAGTAGAGAAAGGTCAGCTGGTGCTTATGGATTGAATTAACTCAAGCAAAAGGATGACGAGTGGCCAACTGACAGAATTGTTTACAGAAATGCACAGTACTGTTCATTATATTTTCTGATATATCTGATTTGTATGACAAAGCATGGTATCACAAAGCTGGTAACGAACCTTCCCAGCTGCCATCTTATCCTACCTAAGCCATCCACATTTGCTAAGCAAATGTGACCATACTTGCTCTTCTCCATCCAAAGGGCCCTTAGGAGGCTGACATGTTGTATAGTTTTTCTGGACACTATCTTCCCATTCCACTGCATTGGTTGTGCTAACATGCTCTTTATTAGTGCTTGGTCTGCTGGGTGGAGAAAAGAATTCCTTATGAGCCTTCTTACCTCGGTTGTCATCATCATTGTCTTCCCAGGTCTCTTCATTTGCTAGAAGTGGGTTCTGTGACTCATTCATAGACCTCATAGGGAAGGAGTGTCCATCACCTGGGCTGGTGGGGAAAGAAAAGCAGTGAGCTCTTGCACCTGACATAGACTCTTTATGAAATTAATAACCCCACTACAAAGAGGAACAGGGTTCTTATGACGATTTAAACCATGTAACTTGTATACTAAAGCCATAGTGGAATAGGATCTCACAACAGTATCATTTAGTTTCTGTATTGCCCTCAATTTCTACATCTTGTTTGTTCGTCTGCATCGGGGTTACTGGGCATTGTGAGAAACAAGTTAATGAGGTGCTTACAAACACATCTTATGTGTGCATAACGAGCTTCATAAACATCATTTAATGATGCTGATCCCAATTAATATCCCATTATTGTTTTGGTTGTAAATATTCAAGAAAAATAGCAGATTCAGAATCGTTGACTACAGTACAGATAAACTGCTGAGAATTGGTGACAGATAATAATGTCTCAGCATGCCACTGTGGACGCTGAGGGAAAGAGCTGGGGGAAAGAGACACGGTGACACATCGTGAGAGCGCAGGTTCTGGAGGCTGTTGGTCACATGCACGCCCACTTCATGGAGATCTCTGATAACCCAGAGCCACTTGTCTCATTAATCTCTAACACATGGGACGCATTGGAGGACACTGAGCTGGCCCTGGCTAAAGTGGTTACAATTTGAACATTTGAGTATATATCTGAATGCATTCCAAATTTTTATCTGAGTGACTTTTAGATTACTCATTTGATATTACCTGTGCCTTTTCTCCTGTTCACGAATGTGGTTAACTGAAAAATGACAGATTTTGTTAATAGTTCTCTCCATAGGACGTGAGTATACTGATTATAAGGGAATGGGCTTTGAGTTTTTTCTTTTGTTATTTATTCCAGAGAAGATTCATTTTAGACCTCCCTTAGTGGTGGTGATAGTGTGTGTGCATGTGTGTGTATGTGTCTGTGAGTGGGTGCAAAATATTGCTGGTAACAATCAACATTACTCACTGACAGTTTTGTCTTATGATTTAAAGCTAGGATAGTAGGATACTACACGGATCTTAAATAAATGAGTTTGTAACATGCTAACTGGTACAGAGGAAGTATCAGGACAAGGGAAGGGGAGGAGAAAGATTTCCTTAATTACCATCTTACTCCAATGAAGTGTCCTCAAGTAAGTGCAGAAATTAATGCACACCTGTCTGAGGAATGAGTCTAAAGGAGGCTACAAGAAGGCTATGGATAAGGTTTACTCCACAGCTGGTTTAGTTGATGGTAGTTCAAGCTGGTTCACAAAATCAGCTTGGTTCGTTCACAAAATGAGGACACAAGCTCATTTCTCCTTCACTGCTTTCCCTTCATTCCTGTTGCAGTTCTAAGAGTTTCCTACTGTCCTAAATCAGTCCGTTTGTCCTTGCTTTTGGTTTTAATTTTTCCTTCATATAACTAATATAAGCATTTCATCCCAAAATATGAAAAATGGAGACAAGAAACACAATATATAAGACCATTGCCCTGACCACTTATAGTATTTTGGGGGTATATTTCCCTTTTGTTGTTTTTCTTCTATATATATTTGTAAATATTTTTTTAATTTTTATTTTTCAATTAGAGTTGACATTTAATGGTATTTTAAATTATTTTCAGGTATACAGCATAGTGGTTAGACATTTATATAATTTACGAAGCAATTCTCCTGATTAGTCTAGTGCCCACCTGGCACCATACATAGTTACCACAATATTATTGACTATGTTCCATACGCTGTACTTCACATCCCTGTGACTGTTGACTGTGTGTGTGTGTGTGTGTGTGTGTGTGTGTGTGCACGCGTATACTTATATATTCCTATATTGTAGGGTGTTTAGGTTGTTTCCTATTTATTGGCTAGGAATAACACTGTAATAAACATTTTTGTGACTAGTTTGTCTCTGTCTTTATAATAGGTTTTCAGAAATAAAATTACTGGGACAATAGGCATGTGGATTCTTGTTTTTTTTTTTTTGATACATATTACCAAATTCATTTATAAAAGAGTGGTACTAGTTTATATTGCCAGAAAGCATGAGAATGTCTATTTTATCATACCTTCGGCTCCTGATTTTTCTTTACTTACAAATGAAAAATTCAGGCAATAGAGTTTTACATTGGACTGATTAATGCCCTCTACACCCTATAGTCAAAACTGAATCTGCTACTTCAAGGCATGGTCCAGCATCAACTCCTTTCAGGTAATAATTACCTACCTGGACCCAATAGGTATTAACCAGAACTTCTTGTTGTCTCCAAACACCTGCTGGATATTTTTGATGAAGCCAAGGTTAAACCCATTTTTCTCTGGGCCACTTGTAAACACTGGAGTACAGAAGGCCTCTAAGGCAGGGTAGGGAAGTGGAAGAAAAGAAGAAGAGAGCAATAAAGGGACAAATTTCAGAAGCATCATGATTTTACAGTTCTCCATGAATGCGACTTGGTTCTATGATACCTTTTTGCAGTGGAAGCATAAGCCCTTCGTTCTCAGTTAGTGCTAAATTACTTAGTGAAAACCAATTTAACCACTCAATACAAAGTAAGTTTCTTATTAAATACAAAGAATCAGTACTCTTTAAAAAAAGATAGGCAGAAGAGACACATGATGGTAGAAATAGTTAAGCAGTCATAGGCATGGTATGTATTTTGTAGTGCTGCATGCAGGAGTAAAGAACAAATTCAACAGCACTTTATTTGAAAGTGACAATGACAGTCAAATGGTCTCCATCTTTAGAGCTGGGACAAAAGCGATAACATATAAAGAGATGGTAATGACATTGACTTGGTTTTGAACGTCTCAGAAATGAAGATGTTCACATGGAAGCCAACAATGTAAGAAATTGAGTTTTATGCCAGAAAAAAAGTCAATGGGTGAAATATAATCACCTTACAGACTGTGAGGAACTGGACCGTGCTAGCACACATTATTTTTAGAGGCACATTCATCCCGTTAAGCAAACACTCACTGTTGGGCTCTGGCTGCATCTGGCCATTTCCCATTCATGCTTTGTTTTCACACTCAGTTATCACGAAGCATTTAGTACTTTCCTACTTTGCAGCTGATCTCTAAACCAAATGTGCGAATCCGCCATCCTAGCAACTAAGTACTACACATATATTTGGTTTAGAAAATGAGTGCAAATACTTTCTTAGCTGTTAGCATTATTAGCAAATTCGTTATAAAAGTATAGTGGCTTCTGTACTAAACTTTCCTCAAGTCTATTTTAGTAAAACATTCCACATTTTGACACTTTCTCCTCACTCCTCATGCATTGATTTGCATACAATGTAAATATGTCTTTCACCGTAGATGAAAAAAACTGTTGCACTGGAATCTATCAGAAATATATAGAGTAATGGACAGAGAAAATGATTCGTTTTTCATACTCATTTTCTAGAGACTCACCTGTTCAACGTATTTATCTCATTCCCACAGTCCCTAGATAGCTCCTTGATGATTGCACATATTCAATGATTTGTCGGTTTGAATTCTTTCCCAGGACTGTGTTTCTGGACGTATTCAATAAATTACCCTTATCGGTCTTTACCTCCCTCTTTTGGTGTCCCTTTCTGTACTGATTCTTTCTTTCAGTTCGTCACACGAACATCCTTTAGAAAATTTCCAATCTGTGTATCTGAAGAGCTATAACCCAATGAGAACTATAAAAAGAAATGGTCATTTTTGCTTTTGCGTGAGATTTCATTCACTAATGCTCTCTTCACTGTGTATGCTTCATTCACTATGGCTCTCCAGTTTGGTAAAACGTGTTTGCGTTTGTCTCAGCTTGGAGGTGAGGGGATGTCACTACAGCTAAAGGGCTTCACTGGAAGCTCTTCTCTTCCTTGGGAACAATCCACAGGTCGCTGTGATATACATTCATATGTTTTTCCCCAGTTTTCATATCCAGTCTTACCTAAGGTGGTTTTGTTTCTGCTGACAAGCCAGCAGTGGTAGCCGAGGAGAACCACAAGGCTCACGAAAAACATGCAGGCCACGAAGAGGAGAAACAGGACGTGGAACTTAGAGCGCACACTGGGCAACTCTCCCTGGAAAAGAAATAAAAAACAGAAGCAAAAGATTAAAGTGGTAAGGCGTGGCTTGTCTTTCTACATCATTTAGTAATTTCTTCATACGTATAACAATGTCTAGCTATCTCGCTATAATTCAGAAAATAGATTTTGTGAACTTTTACAAAATAGTTTTTTCTGTTGATGACCATACCTCAGTATGGATATGCTTTAGGCCTACAAAGCCTAAACTGTATCCTTGCTTATGCGCAATTTAGTATAAAAGAGAGTGTGTAACACACCAATTAGAAAAAGGCAATGTGAAAAGAGCATACTCAGGCCACAATTGGTATGCAGTTTGAAAACTTGTATTCCATTTAGTTTCCAAATTATAAATCATTGGCTAGAGGTGATTTTGAGATCATATGGTTTATCCTCTTGTCTCGAGGTGGGTTATTCTGAAATACTTTATGTGTCATGTTTCCTTAGACACATGTGTGTCAAAAATGTCATGGTGATGTATGTAGGAAGTTGAAACACATAGGTAGAATTTTAAAATACACTACCTATAAGCCATAACCTGATTCTAAAGCTACTGCAGATCGTGTGTGGTTGTTTCTTTTTATAGCTGCAATACAGTTTGCTGGTATATTATATCCTGTGAAACAGATGTTTAGACAGTAAAAACAAGCAGTATTTGACAGGCAATTTTAAAAGCAGGCAGCTAAGGATTTTTATAGTTAGCTGGGACATCTTATTCTCCATGTGGCCGCAGCTTTTTAAAAAAATATATGCAGCTTTAGGCCAGAATGAATTTTCTAAAGTTCCATAGAATGCACAGCATGTAACATTTTGTATTCTGAAAAGAATCTTAGAAAATTTTTCAATTTTGGAGGGAGGACTTGTGAGAAGGACCTAATTTCCTCCTTTCTTGGGATGATCATTGTTTTGGTGCGATGAATTGTTTTGAAATATTTCTAAATGCTCTCAAGTAATAAAGTTAAAGGTGATCTTGACTGAAGTGGACCTTACATTATTATCTGGTCCTACACTAGTTTGGAAGGAGAAAGTTAAGGCTGGGAAACACTTGGCAAATTTACATAGCACAGATACTTTCTTCTCTTAGAGGAGATTTTTATTCATTTTGATGTAAGGACATATGGGGAATCTTCCAGAGTGTATATGTTTGAAGGACGAAGATAAGGGAAAGTAAGCCAGTGAGATGGTTTCAGTTGATGGGTGGTCTGGTTGAAGAGCACCCCAGGAAGTAGCTACCCCAGGGAACTTTTATCTGCAGCTCCCTTTAAAAATAGTCCCTTCATAAAATCTTAGCCTATGCATCCAAACTGAATTAGACTGTTTTTTATTTGTTTTGTTTTAAATTTACAGGAAAGACTCCATGTATCTCTTTAGTAGTTTTTGCCTGGCTGATTTTTTACTTTCATAATCTATTCTTTTTCAGCATGTATTTTTAAAAAGTTCATGTTTATTTTAATTTTTATATTTTATGTTTAAATGGGCAATAGGAAAATGGCTCGGCAAGAGGGATTGATATAAAATCAATTCACACCCCGAGTAGCTAAGCTGGAGGTATTTCCCTCCTCTAATTGCTCTTACAGGACTCCCTTCTGTCTGCCAAATTATGTCTACTGTGTTGTCCCTTGATAAAGTACTTAATATTTTACTTTTTTTGTTAGAGGAGACTGATGGCCCTGTGTTCAAAATGACCTTCTCAGGAGACACCCAAGTGAAAGTACTCAAAGCAACAACTACCAAAAACAGTGCAGGTGAATGCTGGTGGAATATTACTGTTATCTTGGTTCTGAAATAATTCACAGGCTCTGTAAGGAGATTCAACCCAGTATGGGAGGTATATATTACTACTTTTTTCATAAGGCAAAGATCAATTTCCTATCAAAGTAGCTACTCGTTAAATTAATATGAGAGGAGAGATATGGTTTGATGGTCTCCTGAATTCTTTATTCTAAAAGAGCTAGAGTTTCTCCATAGCAGGACTATAATGGGCAGTAAGACATTACCATGTTTAAGATCACTAGGCTTAGGGTCAAATTCAAATGCTGACTTTGAAGAATTTAAAGACTTTGAAGCCTTCGAGATTCTAGTCAAGATGGCAAAGTCAGTAAATGCTGTGCTTGCCTCCTCTCATGACCACATCAAACTACAGAGCAACCATCACTGAGAACCACCTGAAGTCCTGAACAGAATTCCTATAACTAAAGACACACAGAAGAAGCCACATCGAAACTGGTAGGAGGGACAGAAACATGAAAAGGGCTGGCCTCACATCCACGTGTGGCGGTTGAGAATCAGGAGGGATATTTCGGCTGTGGAGGTCCCCTCAGAGGAGGGAGAGGCCCCAGCCCCATAATGGACTCCCCATTTCAGGGTTCCACTGCCAGGAAGAGAAGTCTCCATAAGTTCTGGCTGTGAAAATCAGTGGAGATTGTAGCTAAGCAGGACGGAGGGCAGCTGGAGTCCCAGACATTCCTCTTTAAGGGCCCGTGCACAGACTTACTCACAGATGGACTCACTCATTTGGAGCTCCAGCACGGGGACCGAAGCTCCAAAGGCGCCAGGGACACACAGGGAGGGACTGAGTTGTCTGGCTTCAGGGCGAGGGCTGGAGGGGCGGCTTCATCTAGACAAAAGTGCTGGCGGGAGCCACTGTTCCTTTGTTGAGCCCTCCCCCACCCAGCTAAAAGGGTTTTTCTTAACATCGGGAACACTTTCATCACTTTTATTTGACATAGTAATGGAAGACCTAACCATAGCAATCAGAGGAGGAAAAAAATTAAAGGCATCCAAATTGGAAAGGAAAAAGGAACACTGTCATTATTTGTAAGTGACATGATGCCATATATAGAGAACCCTAAAGATTTCACCAAAAAACTATTAGAACCAATAAATGAATTTAATAAAGTAGCAGGATACAAATTAATATTTAGAAATCAAATGCATTTTTATACACCAATAACAAATTATCAAAGAAAGAAATTATAATCCCATTTACAATTACATCAAAAAATATCTAGGAATAAATTTCACCAAGGAGGTAAAAGACCTGCATTCAGAAAATTATAAGACACTGAAGAAAGAAACTGAAGGAGATATAAATAAATGGAAGCATATACCATGCTCATGGAAAGGTAGGATTAACATCGTTAAAATGTTCATACTACCCAAAGCAATCTATAGATTAAATGCAATCTCTATCGAAACACCAATGATATTTTTCACAGAACTAGAACAAATACTCCTAAAATTTATATGGAACCATAAAAGACCCTGAATAGCCATGGCAATCTTGAGAAAGAAGAATCAAGTTGGAGGTATCATACTACCTAAATCAAACTGCACTACAAGGCTACAGTAACCAAAACAGCATAGTACTGGCATAAAAGCAGACACAGAGATCAAGGGAACTGAATAGAGAGCCCAGAAATAAACCCATGGCTATGTGGTCAATTAATCTACAACAAAGGAGGCAAGAATATACAATGGGGTAAAGACAGTCTCTTCAATAGGTGTTCGGAAAACTGGATAGTAACGAGCAAAAAAAAAAGCTGGACTACCTTCTTCTCACACCATATAGAAGAATAAACTCAAAATGGATTAAAGACTTAAATGTAAGACCCGAAACCGTAATACTTCTAAAAGAAACATAGGCAGTAAACTCTTGACATAGCTCTTAGTAATGTTTTTTTTCTGATATATCTCCTAGGGCAAGGGAAACAAAAGAACAAATAAACAGTATTGCATTAACCTAAAAAGTTTTTGTACAGCAAAGGAAACCATGTAGAAAATGAAAAGACAATCTAGTGAATGAGAGAAGATATTCACCAATGATACAGGGTTAATATCCAAAATGTATAAAGAACTTATACAACTTAATATCAAAAAAAAAATCCAAACAATCCAATTAAAAAATAAGCAGAAGAACTGAATAGATACTTCTCCAAAGAGGAAATACAGATGGCCAATAGACATAAGAAAAGATGCTCGAGGTCACTAATCATCAGAGAAATGCAAATTAAAAGCACAATGAGATATCACCTCACACCTATCAGCATGGCTATCGTCAGTAAATCAAAGAACAAGCGTTAGCGAGGATGTGGAGAAAAGGGACCCTCATACATTGTTGATGGGATTGCAAATTGGTGCAGCCACTATGGAAAACAGTTTGGAGGTTCCCCAAAGATTTAAAAGTAGAACTACCTTATGATCCAGTAACAAGTCCACTTCTGGGTATTTATCTGAAGAAATCTAAAACATGAATTCGGAAAGATCTATGCACCCCTATGTTTGTTGCAGCGTTACTAACAATAGCCAAGGTATGGAAGCAACGTAAGTGTCCATCAATAGGCAACTGGATAAAGAAGTGGCACATATGTACTTTAATTTTTAATTTTTTTATATGTACTGGCTATAAAAAAATTAAATCTTAACACCTGCAACAACATAGGCTGACCTAGAGGGTATTGTGCTAAATGAGATAAGTCAGACAGAGAAACACAAGTACCTATGATCTCGCTTATATTTAGAATTTAAGGAACAACAAAAAAACATACAAAAGACATACATACGGAGAGCAAACTGATGTTTGCCAGATTAAAGGGGGTTGGAAGGTGGGTGAAAACGGTGAAGGGATTAAGAAGCACAAATTGGCAGTTAGGAAATAGTCCCAGGATGTGGGGTGCAGCACGGGGAATACAGTCAGTGGTGGGTCACTGCACAGGTGGCATAAATGTCTAACCGCTGTGCTGAACACAGGGAACCAATGTAACATTGTAAGTCAACTGTAATTAAAAAATAGAAAAAATTCATAAAATAAAAAATCAAGGTTAAGTAACCCTCCACTTAAAAAAATTAAAATAAAATACCTTCACAGAAAAAAATTTTTATAAAGAAACCTACATGCTAGGGGATCCTGAGCAACTCACTCAACTACTATGAACCTCAGTTTTATCATCTTTAAACGAGACTAATAATTCCTGCTTCGTCTAGTTCATAAGGCCGTGGCGAGGATAGATAATAGATACAAAAGTGCCTTGAAAATGGTAAAGTACCACACAAATGGAAGTTGCTGCTCGTAGGGGCACAGCTAGTCTCCTTGATATATGGCTTTTAAAATACCTGGCAGTTAACTTTTCATTTTAAGGCAGACTTAATTTACACAAGAAAGTCATGTCTAAACCACACCAAAGTGCTCTCTGGCTGGAAAGACTGCAAAGCAGCATCTCTCTGAACTGTCAATGTCCTTTTCAACATGAGGGCAAGCCAGGACAGCTTTTGTCAGCTCTCTGTCAGGTATGAGCTAATATATTGTGGAGGAAAAATGAGGGTATAGGAAGGGACAAGGCTATGTTCACCCCTAATATTGCTTGTGGATGCTGAGAAATTTCTGGTAATTGATTCATGTCTAAATATTATCTTTCAAGAGTAAAAAACGCATATGTCGCCTGGCTGGCATTGTGGTGTTTGATTATTGGCTGACTAGGAGGGCCGAAGGCAAAGCATGTGACATGCGACATTGTTTACCCTGTTGTAAGAGTAAAGGCTGGTTTTTAAGTGGTAGCCTGCTGTGTTTAGGGCCAAATGAGGTCTGCAGCGAAGACCAAGGCTGACATTTCCCTCGCTGAATTGGATGCAGCAGATTTTCTTTACTTTCAGGGAAGTAGTTCAGTGTGTGGATAAAATGTCAAACAGGTCATAGAAATCTGAGCAGTAGAGATCCTGTACCGTGGAAAGGGGCCAAAGAAGAAACGCCAAGATGGCGACGCATTTTGTAATTGGTGAAGATTGATAAGAAAACTTCATTTCTGCTTATTCTTTTGCACCTTTTAGTTGAAGATTCTGATATCCATCATATAATTTCTGACTCTTAAAATTATTTAAATCTCTGAATTGAGTTGAAATGAGAATGGAAAACACGTATCACTATAATGTTCTATGCCAGCAGGGGTCAAATCACTTAATTATTTATTGTCAGCTATTTAGATTCTCACTGCCTCTCCTGTCTCCTTTTTTCCGCCAGTTTATTATAATCTGTATTCTGGTCACAGGATTCACATTCTTACCCTGCTGCTTTACCTCTCCCCCTGAAGTGAGATATTCCTGTTATACAGTTACTGTGCAATTACTAAAGTAATGACGAGTAGCGCTGCCCACCTCTGTCTTGCTATTCAGGTTCAGTTTGGATAACTCTTATCAAGGAGAGTTATGATGTCTTAGTAATTATACCAGAGTTGTGTGGAGGGAATGTCTTCTGGAGTCTATTGGCATGAAACAAAACAGAACAACGTATTTCACTATATTGCTGCCAGACCCTGTACACAAGTGTAAACTGAAAATCTGCCTTGAATTCTTTTGGAAATAGATGGGATATGGTTGATATCTTCACCATAAAGAAAGATAAAAGCACAGCAGGTAACAGAGCCAGTATTAGAATCATGCAAAGTTCAGATGAGACTCTTCGTTTTGCTCACATGTGCGGATAAGACAGTGTGTCTTTCTGTCTGGTAGGAATCTGGCAGCTGTCCTTTGCATGACGAATTAGAAAGTGTTTTCTAACCATGAGGGAGTACTTTGTTACCCCTTCTCTCAGGAAACTAGGGATTCAGAATTAGTTTCAACAGTTTTCAAATCTATAATTGGTTAAGATGTGAATTTTCAAACTTGACTAGAAAGTACATTGTAAAAAAATCAGTAAGAGTTAAGGGTTCCTGAAGGCCTTTAAAATATTCTCACATATGTCAGAAACTTGTTTAACAGGAATCTTTAAATAACAGCCCCCTGAATCAGAATATTTGACATGGGAAACTTGCTTTTGGTGTGTTTCATCCTGGTTACTTAAGTATTAGCTATGTCAAAATGTAAAAAATAGGTAAAGTGAACAATGTCACAGACCGGAATAGACGTGTGTTTGTCTGGGGGTGGGAACCTTCAGGATTTTTAACTTACTCTCCAGTATTTGATGAAATAGCTGAAGGCCGTTGTAGCAATGTACAGGCAGTAGAGAACAGAGTAAGCTAAGAACTGAAGGAAAAATTTATAGTTGGAAAATCCAATGCAGTTATTAACCCTAAAAAAAAGAAAGAAAAACTAGTTTGAAATCAGGACGCATTTATTGAGAGCACACTGACACATAAGTGAGCTAAGCAGTGGGAGCATGTCACTCCTGCTGCTTCAGTACGTGTTGCGCAGGAACTCAGGAGAAATAAAAGTCCCGTAATAGGTACAAACTGGAAAAACAAGCTCATGTCTCACTTGTTTCTCCTTTCATTTTCAGACACACTGACAGCTGGCCTGCCTAATAGTTCTGGACTGATTCATGACACACCCAAGCGAACCTGAATCCCAGATGCTGAAAACCTACTACACGTAGTAGAGCGGAGCGCAGCTACACTTCAGACAGTGTGGCAGCTTTTCGTTGCAGTTAGATGATTTCAGACTGCTTCTCTAGGTCAGACATGTAAACTTTGGAGAATCGCCAAAGTTAACAATCTAGAGTTATCTCAAACATCAAGACAGCAAAAACCAGAACTGATTATGTAATATGAAAGAGAATTATTTGTGCTCCATTTCATTACTGTACCTAATTACTAAAGCTAATGGACAAGAGACCATTAGCTTTGTGACCCTGAAAATTCACTGCCATGCCTGCGGTGGTATATTATTCTTGCTTTAAAATCTTAAGCCTCCCACGCCCCTAACACAAATGCAGAGCCCAGTGAAGAGTGGAAACAGCATGTTCCAACTATGCTTAAGAAAGTAGGCGTATGGAGCAACTTTGACCCTTTTGGAGGAGAAAATTGAGTAAAAGGGACTTACCAAGGGCAGTGATGGTCCATTTTCAACACACACCTAAAAAGGGAGCAAAATACAGTGTGATAAGCGGGGCTATGGAAATGAAGCAACCGCATAATTGAACTCCAGGTCTCACCAGTTATTTTCACACGGAACGAGTCCGCTCATTGCTACATTTGCACGGCAGCTGCTCTGTGCCCCAGGTAGTCCCAGCATGAGCCAAGCACAGCAGTTTACAGGATCGGGCTGGATCACGCCTAGAGGTCTAACTTTCAAAAGGGGTTGGGAACTCCAGGATATTGAGCCAGAGCAAAGGTCCAAGATAATGCCCCTCACTTTGCTCAATACTCAGTTTAATAAAAGTGCAGGAGAAAACATGGGAACAACTGAGGAAATCCAAATATGGATTTCAGTTAAAAATAATGTATCAATATTGGTTCATTAATTGTAACAAATGTACCATATTAATATAAGATGTTAATAATAGGGGAAGCTATGGGACATTTGAGAACTATCTTCACGATAATTCTATAAATCAAAACTGTTCTAAAACATAACTTTTAAAAAGGTATTTTATTTTTCTTTCCTATCTTTAGAATACTTGGAATAATCATCCCTGTGAGCGTGTTTGGCACGTGCTCATCATGATCAAAAGGAAATGGTCTTATCTAGGCATGGTTACATGTTAAAATCAGTCATATTGTTGTCTAGGCAACCATCAAAGGCCAACTCAGTCCAGGGGAAACATAGCTGTCACTTACATGGCACAGACAGAGCAGTGGTGGCAGCGATCTGGCTTAATCAAATGGCACCGGTCACAGAATCTAACAGCTATAGGAAAAATAAGGTGGTTAGCACCGATTATGGTTCAATGTGACATCATATATTTTCCTACCCTATCTGAATGGCTTGCTGTACACTAATGACAAGTAGTCAAAGTGTCTTATTTCAAGTGATCAAACGAAAGGAAGAATGCGTATAAGAATTGTGGCATGTACTTTTCCCCTGTTGGATCAATCTTGACAGCATCTTTTGGGAGATGAAGGTAAGGGGGAAAGTTCTCATATCTGGATATCTAATCATAAGATTTTGTATTATAAAACAAAATATGTTGTCAACTGCTTCAGTGATCTTGGGAAGATCATTTAGCCTCTGTTTACTCCAACTTTCCTACCTGAAAACTAGGATTTGTAGTTTATCTCTTCTCTCTTGAGGTTGAATTGTATGAGGTGGATAAAACTAAAGCATTGTAAATAGAGTGGTTTTTAGAATCACAATTTGGAGGACAGAAGAGATATTCTAGTTCAAGCCACCATTTCACAAATAAAGGAAGACCTGAGTCATATCAAGTGACTTATACAAAGTCACACAGCGAGTGAGTGGCAGGGCTGTGACCACTACAGTTAGTTCAGGGTTCTCTTCACTCTGTAAGTCTGATATAAAAGATCATTTCTCCCTCCCTCCCTCCCTGCCTCCTTCTATCCTTCCTTTCTGTAAAATATTATTTAAAAATTTAAAAGAAAGGCATTTTCTTTTAAATTTAAAAAAATTTTTCAATTATAGTTGACATTCAATATTATGTTAGTTTTAGGTGTCTAATCACAACATAGTGATTAGATATTTATGTATCTTCTGAAGTGATCACCTGGATAAATCTAGTCCCCACCTGACACCATACGTGGTTATCACAGTATTATTGACTACATTCCCTATGCCATACTCTACATTCCCACGACTATTTTGTAACTGCCAGTTTGTACTCTTTAAGTACCTTTAAATATTTTTCCCAGCCTCCTCCTGTCTGATAACCATTAAAATGTTCTCTGTATCTATGAGTCTATTTCTGTTTTTTTTCTTTATTTTATTTTTTAGATTCCACATATTAAGTGACATCATATGGTATTTCTCTTTGTCTGACTTATTTTGCTTACTGTAATACCCTCCAGGTCCATCCATTTTGTCACAAATGGCAAGATTTCTTTCTTTTTATGGCTGAGTATTGTGTGTGTGTGTGTGTGTGTGTGCGTGCACATCTTCTTTATCCATTCATCTATTAAGGTATATTGTGGTTGCTTCCAAATCCTGGCTACTATAAATAATGCTGCAGTGCACATAGGAGTGCATGTGTCTTCTCAAAAAGGCATTTTCCTTTCCTTTTCATTGTCTCTGTGTTTATCAATAGAGTATGACTGTTTAATGAGATTAAGTGTAACAACTAAAATTATGAGTAATTAGAGCAAAGATAGTAATTCCATCTAAACTGCACAGGAAGCACATATAACTGATTCAATGCAATGCTAATTCAGCAGAGTTTGTGTTCATTTCTAGCAATCGGGGGGAGAGGGGTGACCGAGGTATGGGTACAGTTGAGGCAGGGAGGAATGGAGGGGGGCATGCATGTTCGAGTCCTTCAGCATGTTGTCAAAGATATGGCCAATGTCACTGCACAGTTTAAGCCACCATCTCTCACTTAGAGATGATTAGCAATAGCTGCCCGATTATTCATTCTGCTTTCATTCTTGTACCCTACAAGACATTCTCTACAGAATAGCTAGGTAGTCTGTTAAAAGGTAAATCAGATCATAGCATTCTCCACTTAAATGCTTCGACAGATTTCCAACACCCTTGGAATAACAACCAAACTCCTCACTTGGGCCTGCATCATCTGCCTTCCGCCTGCCTCTTCACCTTTAACTTGTACCACTCTCGACCTAGCCACAGTGGGTGTCTGTGTGCTCTTCTACAGCAAGCTTGCTCCTGTCCCGTGGCCTTTTGTACTTGAAATTCCTTTTTACTATTCAGGCCCTAGACCAAATGACATTTCTTCAGAGAAGGCTTCTCTATTACTCTGTATTGTGGGGACTGCAAACAAATGCTTCAAGAGCACAGAATAGTAAGTAGTGAAGGAAGCAGCCAGTTGAGACTTGCTGTCTAATCCATACTGTATGAATCCACTTATATAAAATTCTAGAGCAGGTAAAAGTAATCTATGGTGGAAAAAATATCAGAATAGTGGTTGTCTTTGATGGTAGTGGTGGTGGGATTTACTGGGAAGGAGCATGTGAGAAATTTCTGGCATGTGGAAATGTTTCTAGAGGTTTTGCTGACACTGGTATGTACATTTGTGGAAACATTGACTGGTACACTTAAGATTTCTGCATGTTTTTATATGTATATTTTACCCAGAAAATAATGGTAAAATATTTAGGTGGATATGTACTGATATCTACTACTTACTTTAAAACGCAGCAAAAAATAAGATGGCTTTGGGACGATGGATAGAAGGGTGGATTTGTGGACAGATGTGTGATAAAGCAAAATAGTAAAATGTTAGTGGTAGGCTGTAGTGGTAGGTATACAGATGTTTAGTGTAAAATTCTTCCATCTTGGATGTATGTTTGAAAATTTTTATAATATAAAGTTGAGAAAAAACTCTCTAGTGTTTTTCGGAAGAGAAGAGAAAAAAGGGTCTAGCCTGAGGCTATACATGACCCAGCCTTTCTGAGAGCCTTGCTGATCCAGCTCTCCAAATGACTCGAGATGAACTGACCTCCACTCCCGGTTCTTGTGTATACTGGTAGCTTCTTGGCCATATCAACAAGCATCTGCTTTTGGACCTCAGGTCTCTCTTCATTTTCATAGCGTTCTTTGTCTGTGTAGGACAAGTGGAACTGGAAGCAGAAGTGAGAGGCAAGACTTTATTGTCCAAAGTTGACAGAAAAAAATTAAAAACAAAACAACAGTTATGGAGAAGAAAATATGTGTTACCTACCCTTGAAGGCCAGGTACCTTTTTGGCTTATAACTTTCTCTGGATAATTATCTCAATGATCTTATCTGAATTTTATCTCTATCTTCATAACTCTGTGTGATAGGTGGTATTATTTTATAACTAAAATAAAACTTAGATTAAGTACCTTGACCATTGTTATATTTCACTCAACTAAGAGTAGCAAAGCTAAGCCCCAAACCCAGTTCACCTTACTCCAGAACTCATACCCTCCAGCCTCCATCCTACCACAATACAACGTTGCATTCAGATGTGGACGCCTTGCTGCCAGGACTCTGTCGATGATTAACTGGCTTGTTATCAAGTTGCTAGTATTTTTCGTAGGTAACATTCTTGGAGAATCTGGATGAGACTGCTTGCAACATTATCTGCACGTTCTAATCTTGCAAATGAGTAAAACTTTGGATATTCTTGTTATTTCAGAAACGTTTGGTCTGGTATGGAGCTTATTTCCATGTTTGTGCCATACTTTGCTAATCTTGCAAAAGATATGCCAACAATTTTCCAAAGTAATACAGACCCGAAAGCTTTCTTCTGTCCAGGCCAAAGTGGAGGCAGAGGTGAAAAAAAGAAGGATCTGTGTTCAGATTTTCTGGGTTTATACCTCATCTCTGCCACTTAATAGTTAAAAATTCACTTCTGAAAATCAGACACTCTCAATCTAAGTTTTTTATCTATAAAATAGAGGTAATAATACCAACTTCACAAGTTAGTGCAAAAGTGCTAGATAATAACAAGTAATTACACGTCCAGTCTTAAGTCATTCAAAATATTTGATATTGCTCATATTTTTAATTTCAACTATTCTAGAAAGTGTGAAGTGGTATCTTACTGTGATTTTAATTCACACTCTCCTGTTCATGAATTTATTGGCCATTTGAGTATCTTCTTGTGAAATGCCTATTTGAACCTTTTATCCACTAAAACAGAATGAGGTTGTTTTTTGTGTATAGATTTGTAGGAATTATTTATATATTTTGGATGCTAGTCCTTTGCTGAATATTTTCTACCAGTCTGTGGCTTTTCTTTTTACTTCCTTTATGGAAGCATTTTGATGAACAGAAGATCTTGGTGGGAGTGTAAATTTACATAGCCACTTTAGAAAACTGTTTGGCATTATGTACTTAAGCTAAATATGTGCCTGTCCTATGACTCAGCGATTCCATTCCTAATTATATACCCAAGAGAAATGAGTGTGTGTGTATGTGTGTGTACGGAAAGACATGTATAAAATTGTTCATAGCAGCTTTGTTCATAATAGAAAAAAATAGTAACAACTCAAGTGTCCTTCAGTTGATGAATGGATAAACCAACTGTGATAAAAGGCAATAGCTAATAGCCATAAAAGGGAATGAACAAATGAAAGGTATGTCAACATGAATGAATCTGGAAAATATATTGAGTGAAAGGCTTACACGAAATAGTGCATACTGTGATTCTTCTGTCATGAGGGTCAAAAATAGGCTAAGCTACTTTCAGAATATTTTCATTACCCCAAAAGGAAACCCCACATACATTAGGCAGTCATCCCCCATTATCTGCATCCCCAGACCCTGGAACCACTAATCTATTTCCTCTCTCATTGGATTTTCCTTTCTGGATATTTCATATAAGTGGAATCAAACAATATGGGCCTTTGGTGTCTGGTGTCTTTCAATTAGCATAGTATGTGTAAGGTTCACCCCTGTTGTAGCATGTATCAGTAACACATTCCTTTTTACGGCTGAATAACATTCCATTGTATGGACATACTACACTTGATTTATTCATTTTATTGATGTATAATATGGGTTCTTTCTACCTTTTGGTTATCGTAGTAATGCTTTATAAACAATTGTGTGTAACCATTTGTTCGAACACCTGTTTTCAATTCTTTTGAGTATATACCTAGGAGAAGAATTGCTGGATCATATGGTAATTCTGTTTAACATTATGAAGAACCACAAAACTGTTTTTTACACCAGCACACCATTTCACATTCCCAGTAGCAATGTATGAGGATTCAGGATTCTAAGCATCCACATCAACACTTGTTATTTTCCACTTTTCCCTTTCTTTCTTTCTTTCTTTCTTTCTTTTTTTCTTTCTTTCTTTCTTTCTTTCTTTCTTTCTTTCTTTCTTTCTTTCTTTCTTTCTTTCTTCTCTCTCTCTCTCTCTCTCTCTCTCTCTCTCTCCTGTCTGTCTCTTTCTTTCTCTCTCCCTGCCTCCCTCCCTGGCTCCTTATCTGTCTTTCCTTCCCTCCTTATCCATCTTTCTTTCCCTCCCCACACTCTCTCCCCCTTTCTCCCACCTTCCTTCTTTCCTTTCTTTCCAATCATATTGAGTGTGAAGTAGTATCTCATTGTGGTCTTGCTTTGCATTTCTCTGTTGACTAATCTTTTCATTTGCTTGTTTTCATATGCTTTAAATAGATATTTAAAGAAATGTCTATTCAAGTCACTTGACCATTTTTAATTGGGTTGTTTGTCTTTCTGTTGTTGAGTTTTAAGAATTTTTATATATTCTGGATACTGGCATTTATGAGATATATGATTTACAAATATTTTCTCCCATTGTTTGGGTGGTCTTCTCACTTAATAGTTTTGTTTGATGCACAAAAGTTTTTAATTGTGATAAAGTCTAATTTATCTATTTTTTCTTTAGTTTCTTGTGCTGATGGTGTCCCATCTAACAAACCATTGACAAATCCAAGGTCATGAAGATGTTTCCCTGTTTTCTTTTAAGAGTTTAAAAGGTTAAAGTCTTACATTTTGGTCTTTGATTCATTTTTTTCTTGTGATAAATATACACCACATAGCATTCAACCATTTAAATTGTTTTTAAGTGTACAGTTCAGTGGCATTAAGTACATTCACAGTGTTGTGTAACCATCACCACCATCCATCTTCAGTCCTTTTTCATCTTTCTAAACTGAAATTCCATACTCATTATACAGCCACTCTCCATCACCATTTCCCACCAGCTCCTAGCAATCACCATATTATTTTCTGTCCCTGCGAATCTGACTACTCTAAGTACTTCAAATAAGTGGAGTTATACAATATTTGTCTTTTTATGACTGGCTTATTTCACTTCGCATAAAGTTCTCAAAGTCCATCCCTGTTGTAGCATGTGTCAGAATTTCCTTCCTTTTTAAGGCTGAATAATATTCCATGGTATGTACATATCACATTTTGTTTACCCATTCATCTATCTGTTGATGATTACTTGAGTTTTTCCCACCTTTGGCTATTGTGAATAATCTATGAACAAATGTTGAATATTTGTGTACAAGTGTCTTTTTGATATTCTACTTTTAATTTGGGGGGGTATATACTTAGAAGTGGAATTGCTGGATCACATGGTAGTCCTATTTTTAACTATTTGAGGAACTATCATGCTATTTTCACAGCAACGGCACCATTATATATTCCCACCATCACACAAGGGTTCCAATTTTCCATACCCTTGCCAATACTTGCTATTTTCCACATAAAAAAAAAGTACATGGAAACTGAAGTGTTCATCGATAGATGATTGGGTAAAGAAGACATGGTACATATATACGATAAAATATGACTGAGCCATAAGAAAAAATGAAATCCCGCTATTTGTGACAACATGGCTAGATCTTGAGATTATTGTGCCAAGTGAAATAAATCAAACGGCAAAAGTTGAGAATGATATGATTTCACTCATATGTGGGATATAAAACTGAAAGCAACAAACGAACAAGACAAACAAAAACTCATAGAGAGACAACAGTTTAGTGGTTACCAGAGGGGAAGGTGGAGGGGGGAGGCGGAGTAAGGTGGCCAAATATGTGGTGACCGAAGGAAATTTAACTTGGGGTGGTGAACATACAATGCAATATACATATGATATATTATTGAATTGTACACCTGAAACCTATATAGTTTTATTAACCAATGTCACCCCAATAAATTTAATTGAAAAAATAGTTACCTATGTTAAAACTAAAAAAAAAAAAAAAAAAGCCGCCCTAATGGATATGAAGTGGTATTTCATTGTAGTTTTGATATATATTTCTCCAATGATTAATGATGTTGAGTATTTTTTCATATGTTTGTTGGCCATATGTTTATCTTCTTTTAAAAAATGTCTATTCAAGTCCTTTACCCATTTTAAAATCAGGTTATTGGGGTTTTTTTGTTGTAGAGTTACAACAGTTCTTTTACATTCCGGACATTTAACCCCTTGCCAGATATATCATTTGTGAATATTTTCTCCCATTCTATAGGTTGCCTTTTCACTCTGTTGGCTGTGTTTTGATGTCCAGAAGTTTTAAATTTTGAAGTAGTGCATGCAATTATCTATTTTTACTTCTGTTTTGGTGTCATATCCAAGAAATACTTGCCAAATTCAATGTCATAAAACTTATCTCCTATGTTTTCTTCTAAGAGTTTTATAGTTTTAGCTTTTTAGGCTTAAGTCTTTAATCCATTTGAGTTTACTTTTGTATATGGTGTAAGGTAAGGGTCCACCTTCATTATTTTGCATATGCATATTCAGTTTTCCCAGCACCACTTGTTGGAAAGACTGTTTTCCCCACTGAGTGGTCTTGGTACTCTATTCAAAAAATCCTCTGACCATGTATGTGAGGGTTTATTTCTGGGCAATTTCTCCCATTAGTATCTGTGTCTGTACCACATTGTTTTGATTACTGTCACTTTGCAGTAAGTTTAGACATGTGGAAGCATGACACCTCTAACTTTGTCTTTTCCAAGATTGTTTCAGCTATTTGGGGTTTCTAGAGATTCTATATGATTTTTAGAATGGAATTTTTCTATTTATGAAAAAACATCACTAGGATTTTGATAGAGATTGGATCGAATCTGTAAACTACTTTGGGTAGTAATGACATTCCTAACAACATTATCTTTTCCAATTCAGGAAATTGGGACATATTTACATTTATTTGTATCTAATTGTATTTGAAAATTTTTTTTAGTTTTTAATGTACAAGATTTTCACCCTCTTAGTTAATTCTTAAGTATTTTATTCTTTTTCGTGCTATTTTATTTCTTTGAAGTGAAGTTTTAATTAAAAGTTATATTTCTCTAATAGATATATATACTACTATGTATATTTATGTATCTTTATCTATTTCTTTTTGTTTGTTTTTTTCAATAACAATAGACATCCAATATTATTTTATATTAGTTTCAGGTGTATAGTATAGTGGTTAGACAATTATATAGCTTACAAAATGATGTCCCCAATTATAAATTGAAAATGATCAATTTAACTGTTGTAGCTTTTTTCCTAAAAGTGGTCTTCCAGATTCTCACCGAGTTCTAAAATAATAGTTTTATAGAATCGAACCAGATGAGTTTTCAGAATCCAAGTGGGTTCTCCTTTCTCTAATTATGTTACCACTGCATGTAGTGCTTTCCTAGTTTTCAGTATATCCATGGCTGGTGAATTCAAGAACTCCTTCAATAGACAATCTTACCCTTCATTTACCTTTATCACTAAGTCCTTTTTAAAGATTACCCTGAATCTCTTTTTTGTAATGGAAAATTTTTTGTTCCTCTTTTTGCCCTCTTCTCAGCCTTTTTGGCATTTCTGCTTTCCTCTTTTTTTAGCCTTTATGAAGTAACCAGTATTCTTACCTTCTGGTTTGGCTGTTGTGGGAGTGTAAAAATAGACTTCCAGTAGGTCCAGGTAAAGAACACAAAGATGGCATGGTAGAATATGAGGTAGATAACTGAAATTTAAGAAAAAAAAGTATTTACACTGTCTTTTTGTCCATTTCTAAGAGTTCAGAAAGACATAGATCTCAACAAGAAATTTCTATTTTGTTTTCCTATTACCAAGTATTTTTGTATTACTATGGAATATTAAGTCTTACTTTTTCCCACACAGTGACGGAAACAATTTAAAATGCCAAATTTTAAATCCAAAGGAAACCATCAACAAATCAAAAAGACAATCTACCAAATGGGAGAAAATATTCGCCAGTGATACATCTGATAAGGGGTTAATATCCAAAATTTATAAAGGACTCATACAATTCAACCCAAACAAAAGTCATCCAATTTAAAAAGGGACAGATAAAATTCAACCCAAAAAAAACAAAAAACAAAACAACAACAACAAAAAAAACCACCCCAAGCAATCCAATTAAAAAATGGGCAGAGGACCTGAATAGGCATTTCTCCACAGAGGACATACAGATGGTCAACAGACATAAAAGACGCTCAACATCATTAATCATCAGGGAAATGCAAATTAAAACCACAATGAGATATCACCTCACACCTGTCAGAATGACTATCATTAGTAAATCAGAGATCAAGTGTCATTAAAAAGTAAAGACCGAGATTTGGAAAACTTTTAAAAATAGCCTACTGAAATTGATCATAGGCATATCCTATGACCCAAAGACCAAGTGCTGGTGAGGATACGGAGAAAAAAGAACCCTCATACACTGCTAGTAGGAATGCAAATTGGCGTAGCCACTATGAAAAAGAGTTGGAAGTTTCCTCAAAACATTAAAAATAGAACTACCTTATGGAAGATGCATGTTTTAAAAGCCGCCATTTGATTCTGGGAGTGAAGGGGAAACGTCGTTTATGACAATGTAGGGGAAGCTACTGTAGCCAGTGGTCGTTATTTTTGTCACTATGAGCACTGAAGAGATGAGAATGATAGTATTTGCATAGCACTAAAGAGTTACAATGTGCTTTGATACTACTATCTCATTTTATTTTTTCAACTAATTTGCAGTATTCCAAACACTGTTTTTTACCTTATTTCTTTTTCACTTGCTGTAAGTTGGAGATCATTCACTTAACATAACTTGGAAAGAGTGAGCTTCCTCAGTCTCCTTTTAAAAAGCTGCACGGGATTCCATTGCATGAATGTACCATAATTTATTTAACCTGACTTTCTCTGATGGAAACAGTGTTTTCCTCCTTCTCTGGCTAACACAAATAATGCTATAATGAATAACCTTGTATATATATCATTGGCGCATGTACTAAAAATATCTATAGGATCAATTCCCTTAAGTGGGATTGCTAGGCTCAAACGTAGGCCTTTTGGTAGATATTGCCAAATTGCCATTTAAAAAAGCTTTATTTATAATCTCATCACCAGTGAATGAGAGTGACTTCCTCCATTGCCTTGCCCTCATGAAGTGTTATTACAATTTATCTTAGGCAGGACTTTAAAAATGTTTCTTTATGTGTTATCTTTACTGTTTTTGTTTCTTTGACTTCATGAAGTTTATACAGGGAAGATTCCAAAACTAAGTTAGAAGGGACATATGTTAACCCCTGTTCCTTCAGTATGAAATGGGAAGGTGGGACCTTTGGTTGCAAAGAAATTAAGAAAAATAATTTTATGTTTACCCTCTCATTGTGCACTCCAAAGGTAATAAGCTTCAGCAATTTGGATCACCTGAACAGTGAGAACTAAACTCTTACACTTGGCAATATTTTAAAGATATTTATTTTTTGTTCCAATGATCAGGATGGGAACTGTGGAACTGTAACATGTTTCAGGTCATACTACAAATTCATAACTGGTCTAATCATGAAGCTGGCAACAGCTGGCTCCCACTCCTGTATTCTAAGGTTTCACAGAAGTTATGAGTACTTTTCTACAGATAGGTGGAAAATGAGTGATTATAAGATTAAATGGCCAAGTTAAAGTCATTCAGTAGATTGGTAGAACAGGGACTATATGGTAGATTTAATAAAAATCTTAGAGAAGGTCAAGAACATAGAGATCATTTAGTTCAACCTCTTTACTTTATAGACAGGTAGAGGTGACTTCATCAGAGTTACCCAGCAAAGTTGTGGAAGAAATGGAACCGAATTCAGGTTTCCTCATTCCTGGTCCAGAGCTCTTTTTCTCAGAACAGTGGTTCTCAAATTTCAGTGTGCATTTAAATCAACTAGGGAGATTAGAAGGCAAATTCCCAAGCTCTACACAAAGATTCTGAATCAGTAGTTTGAGGTGGAGTCCAAGAATCTAGCAACTCCCCCAGGTGATTCTGAGACACATGAACCATGAGAAACAGGGTCTTAGAGGTCTTTGGTTGTTCAGCCTGTGTCCCACGGAGGAAGCTCCTCTTCAACACCCCTGGCAGGCAATTCACCACATCGCTGCCACATTTCTGCCTGCGGTGAGCATTACTGAACTATGGATAGGCCCCATTATATATATGTAATATATATAAATATATCATGATGTTCTTAAACTCTGCCTTAAGAAACTAACAACATATTTATTTATAATGAATTACTGTCTAGAATAATCATTCTTACAAACTGCAGAGACACTGAGTCTTTTCAGGTGTGGTGCTCAAGTAAGATTTCAGAAAACTAGAGAGATGAAACAACTAGTGAACTGTATCTGTGAACTGCCACTACTCAATGACCTTGAAATGAAGTGGGAAAACATCTTTTTGAAGCAAGCTGGCACAGTAGAGCCTTTTGCTTGTCTGGTGGCGATCACAGTCCTGTGGTCTCAGAAGCTGCTGGAGCTGTGATTACCATATGAAAGCCAGAAGCTTTTCGAGTGTTTTTTTTTTTTCTTTCCACAATATGAAAAGGTTTTCAGGAGCAGAAATCAGCTATAAGGAACACGACCAAGTTCCAGAGAAAAGTCTATCTACACATGCAGTTGTTCTGAATCTAGTCGCTGTGTTGCACTGTCAATATCCCATTCTAGGAATAGCTTCTGAAATGAGAATTACTACTTGAGCTTTTTTCCTGAAATAAATGATTTATAAACACGTTGATAAATTATGGAATCTGAAACTACATGATGGAAGTAGCATAAAGTCGTTATTACCAACCCCTTCAGCCAGCTAGAAAAGTTGCCTTTTCTAGGTGTTGCTCCCAGGGACTAATGGGAAGTAAGTGATTGTGTGTGTGCGTGTGCATGGGTGCGCACGCATACGCATTCTTGTGTGAATAATAATGAATGCTATGGCTGTTACTGTGGCAATTATCTCACATACCTCTTTTCCTTAAAAGGTATTCTTGGAAACTGTTTAGTTTTAAAAGATACTATTTTCTGTAATATCTTTTGTATAAATTGATGGCCAAAAGCATTGGACTTGGTAGGGATGGGCGGAGGGGTGTACCTTTCAACTACATACTGTAATTCAAATAGGAACGGCTACTGTAGTTTTAGCAATTGAAAGAGCCCTCACTCAAATCCAATTTTGGCTCAAGCTAGAAATCCCCAGATTATGATCAAGAGTAAATTTGTCACCCAGACAGTCACTTCTCCCTTTGAGTATGACACCTAGCAATGAGGTGTTGACTCTAATATTTGAGAGCCTTACTTTACTTCCATTGCTTTATTAAGCTCTAACAAAAAGCTACACCTTGTCTCTCAGCTATTCGAAGGAATGTTTGGAGAGAATGGGGTTAGAGGCCCATAGACTGTAATCAAAGAGCTAAGGATAGTTCGTGAGAATACAAGAATTGCTCGAGTTGTTTCCATGATTTAGCTATCCCCTAGGAGAACATGAGATTTTTCTTAAGAGTTGTTTCCAAGGTTAAGCCAGCTACCTACTGGGAGTCTCTCTGATGGTGGGATGAAATTCCAGTGCCAACATATGGCATGTTTTGAAAGAACATGCATGCTTTTACTTATTGATATCAACTTCAAAAGTTAGGGTTCTCTACCAAGTATCCTAATTTCCCCTAATTATCCATTAGGCATCTTTCACTCATCAATTTTTATATATCTTCTATAAAGCTGGCTATGTCTTAAGTCTATGCCAATTCTGGGGGATAATGAGTTTCATAAGTTTTCCAACACCATGCAAAGCAGGGCTTCATTTTACTTGCCTTAACTTAATATTTTTCAGGTTCAAGTGCATTTGGATTTGGTAAACTACAAAGCTGACAAAATACATAGCCTTCTTGTATTTATAAACTTGGATTATAGCATCTTTCAGTTTTTGTTTTTCCATGCTACAAGAGTCCCCTTTTTTTGGTCTTCTTTGGGCACTGAAGAGTCATGCAAAATACAATGGATTTGAAATCAGATGACTGGAGTTTCAACTCTGGATCTGCCACCTAATAACTGTGTGTCTTTGAGAAGTTGGTCAACCTTGCTGCTCTCATCATGTGTATACACACACACACACACACACACACACACACACACACCCAACAATCTTGTCAGTTTGCCCGACAGGATGTTTTGAGAACTAATTGACTTAAATATGGAAGTACCTCACAAACTCTAAGGAGTTAATTAATATCCATTTTCTTCCTTTCCCTTCTTCTTGAATCTTAGTTATTTGTTTTCTGAGCTATGGTGGTAAAAATTACAGGCTTTAGGGGCAGACATAACATGGCATTGTTCAAAAAGAAAAAAATTTTTTGCTTCTGGTCCTCTTCATGTTAATGTGTACTTAACATTTCTTTGATTCACTGATCTTGGGGATAAAAAAGTACACAGGGCAACAACCCTTAGTGAATAATCTTTGGCTACTTCCCTGACTTAAAATGGGTAGGTGAGAAGTCATCACTCTGTATGCATCATTTAGATTAGGTATAGCCCAATATCCCCGTGTTGTCAGGGTTACTCACACAGGACACCAAAGCAGAAGAGAGACTCTCTATTGTCCATAGGGAGTTGTGAGCCAAGTTTTCACTGGCTGGGGAGGCGGCAGAGGTTATCACAATCCCAGCTTGGTTCCCTCAGAATGCATTTGCTTTTGTCAATGCAACCAATAAATCCTGTACCTCATTTAGATGATGTTGACTTAATTCATTTTAATATAAATTTTTAGATTTGTACATGAATATTCGTATCGGCTTTATTCATAATAGCCCAAACTGGAAACAACCCAAGTGCCCATCAACTGGTGAATAAATAAGCAAATTTTGGTAAATCTAAAATATAGAATTCTACTCGGTATATAAACTACTCATACACACACATACGTGGACGAATCTCATATCCATATTGCTAAGTGAAAGAAGCCAGATACGAGGCCTACGTATTTTATAATTCAATTTATATAACCTTCTGAAAAAGGTAAAACCATAGGGACCAAAAACAGATCAGTGGTTGCCAGGGTGGAGAGTGAGAGGACTGTTTGTAAATGGAGCAGAGAGAATATTTTGAGGGTAATATAGATATTCTATATCTTGATGATCATGGTGTTTACATCACTGCATACATTTGTGAAAACTCATCAACCTGTGCACTTATAAAGAATGATCCTTATTGCATGTAATTATATCAATAAACCTGACCAAAAAATTAAATCTAATATTAGGCCTTTTCCAAGGATGAAGAGGTGCAGCTACATACAGGCCAAGGACCAAAGACAGTCACTGGAAGCTGGAAGAGACAAAATCCGGAAACTTCCCTCGAGCCTCTAGAAGGAGCATGGCACACTGACACCTGAATTTCAGCCTTTGGCCCTCTAGAACCATGAGAGAATAAATTTCTGTTGTTTTATGCCACCATGTTTGTGGTAATTTGTTATGGGAGCTCTAGTGAACTAATATACTCTCTATACTCAGTTTTCTTATCCATAAATGGACATGCGATCACACTTCATAGGGCTTTCATGAGAACTAAATGCACCTAAGGCATGTTAGAATGGTAGCTGGCCCATAATAAGTGCACTTGCAGTAGTAATTATTACAACTCTAATAGTTAAGTGACCTTAGTTATCTTTGAGCCTCCATTCTCTTCACTTGTTAACTGGTAATAATAAAAACAGTCTAACAACCTCTAAATAAATAAATAAATAAATAAATAAATAAATAAGAAAGTAAGTAAGTAAGCAAGTAAGTTTATAGATAGAATGGGCCTTTCCCTTTAATGTCTTTTAATCTTAGAGCAATTTTTTATTTTAATTTTTTATTTTCCATTACAGTTGACATGCAATAGTGTATGTTTCAGGTGTGCAGCACAGTGCTCAGACATATAACTTATGAAGTGATCGCCCCAGGAAATCTAGTACCCATCTGACGCTGCACATAGTTACTACAATATTACTGACTGTATTCCCTATGCTGTACTTTGCATCACATGACTATTTTGCAACTACCAATAAAAGTACCAATTTGGGCCTTCTGAGCCATGCTTCTCTTGCTCAGGCCCACTTCCACGTCTGGAAGTGTGTTTTCCCTTCTAATAAAACTTTTCTACTGTAAAAAAAGTACTAATTTGTACTTCTTAATCCCTTCCCCCTTTTTCATTCATCCCCCTAACCCCCCTCCATCTGACCATCACCAGTTTGTTCTCTGTATGAGTCTGTTTTCATTTTGTTTGTTCGTTTATTTTGTCTTTAGAGTCCACATATGATATTGTATTTGTCTTTCTCTGTCTGACTTACTCCACTCAGCACAATACACTCTAGGTCATCCCTTTACTTTTAGTCTGTGCGTATCTTTCATTCTGATGTGAGTCTCTTTTAGGCAGCATATGTAAGGATCTTGTTTTCTTATCCATTCAGCCACCCTATCTTTTTATTGGAGCATTTAATACACTTACATTTATAGTAATTGTTGGTAGATATATAGTTATTGCCATTTTATTATGCATTTTTTCTTTTTTTTTCTGTTTTCTTCTTAAAGAAGTCCCTCTAACATTTCCTGGGCAAGAAAAAGTTACAATATTTCCTGTAATACTGGCTTGGTAGTGATGAATTCTTTTAACTTTTTCTTGCCCAGGAAGCTCTTTATTTGTCCTTTGATTCTAAATGATAGCTTTGCTGGGTACAGTAGTCTTAGTTGTAGATTGTTGCTTTTCATCACTTTGAATATTTTGTGCTAGTCCCTTCTAGCCTGTGAAGTTACTGTTGAGAAATCAGCTGACTGTTTTATGGGAACTCCCTTGTAACTAACTGCTTTTCTCTTGCTGCTATAAGAATCTCTCTTTGTCTTTAAACTTTAGCATTTTTAATTATGATGTGTCTTAGTGTGGGCCCCTTTGGGTTCATCTTGTTTGGGATTCTCTGTGCTTCCTGGGCTTGTATGTCTATTTCCTTTACCAGGTTAGAGAAGTTTTTTGTCGTTATAGTTTCCTCCTCATTAAAATGGACATAAGTGTGTCTACATCATTGTGTTGATGTAAATATTGAAGGAGACAACATATACACAATACTTAGGAGGGTGCCTGGCACAATAAATTATAGTTTCCAGTAATAACAATATTTTTGTCATTGTTCCTATTATGGTAGTGCACCATCTAAACCCCCACCTAATTTGTCTTGAAAGCTTATTGTGGAAAATTATATATATATATGATCTTAGACCTTAAGGACCATACATAAGAATAAGAAGCAACTCAAGACTTGCTTTAAGGCTATAATAATAGTAGCAAGCATTTAAAGAGTGACCCATATGTGCTTTACCCACCACTACTATAAATGCTTTACATGCATTAATTCATTAAATTTTCACAACAAATTTATGAACTAGGCAGCATTATTATTTCTATTCTACACATGAATGAAATGAGCACAAAGAAAGTCAAATAATCTACTAGGATGTAGTGAAGCCAGGATTTGAATTTAGATAGTTCATCTTCAGAACTCATGCTTTTCACTACTGTGGTCTACTGTCTTCCTGACATTCTGCTCTGTGGCTTTTATAGTCAACACCTCTGTCAAATGAGTGACAGCAAACAGGAGATTTAAAATGGCACAATATGAATGCTATGTAGTTAATGAATCATAATTAATTCCCATGAAGTGAGAATTGCAAGTGGCTATATAAAGTGGCTACATAAACACTTACGATTATGCCTGATAAAAATAATGTAGAGCTAAATGTTTGTCAAAAGTCATGCTTCACTTACACATTTTTAATGGAAAATACCTTAATATTTTTAGAATGGTAGAATAAACTGCAGACCAAGCCAAGATGGGGATGAGAAGTGGAGAGTAGTACAGTAAATATATTTAAAAAGTGATGGTGAAGGACTTAGCCCTTAAAAGCCCTCAGTGGAGCCTTACTCCATGCCTTGAAGAGGGGACGATTTGGATTAAAAAAAGGCAAGGTATCTAGGAAAACAGTGATGAACCAAGAGAGAGCCTAGGATCACTATGGCCAACAGAGTGGTTATCTGTGCCCTTCTCTATCATAAATTGTGGTAACTTTCAATTCCTGTCCTATAGCCAAAGTGGCCACTGAGAATGTGTTTTGCTCTAACCTCTGGGTAAGCTTCTTAAAAACCACTGTCTAAACTTTCCACTTCAGTGTATTCCTGGGAAAGTTGCTCAAATTATAGGTTTTCATGTAACTCACTTTTAGATAGAAAGAGAGATACAGTCCCGCCAATATAATTCACCATACTATCTTACCTTTTTCTGCTGGGCTCAAAACAGTCACTGTGGAAAGAGAGGAAAAGGTCAAAATTAGTGAAATTTTAAAACAATTTTCCAATCTATTTTTCCATAGCATCATTTTTGAGCAATTTAGTCTATGATACTTTAGGGAATCATCAGCCTGCTGAGAAAAGGGAGGGCAAAGATTAAATTCTATTGTTTGCTATCTTCCTTCATCTTAAACCTTGAGTAATCAAGAATTTCTACTCATTCAACAAATACAGGTATAACTTGATTTTTTTAAAAACAGCCAATGAAAACACTAAAGCTATATAACATGGTAGTAAGATCTGAAAAGCTGATTAAGAAGAAGATGATTATTCATTTTCTCAAAATATTCACTGTTGAATGTCTTTAAATACCAAGCATCTCTTGTATATTTAGAAGCAATATAGTGTGGAAGTTGCATGCCAGCTCTTAAGTCAGACTGTCTGGGATAGCTCAGTCACACTATTTTGTGATCCTAGGCATGATCCTTAATTTCCCTCATAAGGTTACTTGAGATTTAAATGAGTTAATGCATGTAGTGCTAAATGAACATTATTATCATATTTGAACTAGGATTTCATACAATCTCGGAACTGGAAGGGACTTTAGCAATTTTCTTGTTTGTCTCATTTTACAGATGGGAAAAATGGACTAGAGTAGTATCAAATGATTTGCCCAAGGTCATAGAGCAAGTCAGTGGTAGAGTTAGGACGAGATTCCAGCCTCGAGGGCTTTTCCATGTGCTGTGTCTGCCTTTCCCAATCACTTCCTGCTGACTTGCCACGATATATACATAACTTTTGTCAGAATGTCATTTGTACAAACTGAGGTCTACCAGTCTTTACCGGTCACCACCAACATCTATGTGCACTTGTACTAGGTGCTGAAGAAAGGTGAAATTACAAAGTATAGCTCTCAGTCTTGAGAAGCTTTAAATAGGATAGTTTTTATATAGAATCATAAACACTTAAGAGTCAGAAAAATGGAGGAAAACCCAGAAAATGAAACTATATTCCAAGGGGCTATTTCCTTGGGATCTTCATCAGTCATGCCTTCTCTTTCTCTTCATTTGCAGGTGTTTTTGTTGAGTCTTTAAAAATTCTCCTTTTAATAATCATTTGAATGGACTTTGTGAGATTTCTTTCATTTTTGTGTGTGCCACATCAGAGTTAATCTTCAAAGTATAGGCAAATATTTTTTTCTTCCTTACTATTTCTTCTATGACTACAAGCATTCATGAAATCTCATCAAATGACTAACTGTCCAAAAGTTCAAGGAACAGAGACTTTAGAGACCACACATAACATAGAATACAGTCCTTAACATAGAAAGAAATCACTGAACAAGTAAATAACAACTCAGAACAGGAAGCAAAAACAAACCCGGAGGAGAGAAGAATCTGACTTCTATTTACATAGGTAAATATAAAAGCCATGTAGTATTCTATTTTTGTTTTTCCACTCTTCTTTTATTTATTATATGATTTAAAAGACAAATACATAAAACAGTAATGATAAATCTATGTTAATAGGCACACAATACATGAAGATGCAATTTGTGACAATAACAACATGAAGTGGTGAATGAAGCTGTAAATGAGCAGAGTTTTGTAATTTTTAAATTAGGTTGATATTAATTCAAATTGTATTATTATGAAGTTAACATGTTCATTGTAATACACAAGATAAACACTAGGGGAAAAAACCAAAAGTACATATAGAAAAAGAAATTAAAGGAAAGCAAAATGAGTACACTAAAAATAAATATCAAATAATAATGCAGTAAAACAGTGAGCTGTCACTATACACATATTAGAATAGCAAAACTCCAAAATAATGAAAACGTCAAATGCAGAAAACGGTATGGCATAACAGGAATGCAAAATGCTACAGCCATTTTGGAAGGTAGTTTTTCAAAGACATCATGTAAAGAGTAACCAAAAGAGAGCTAGGGTGACTATACTAAGACAAAATAGACCTTAAGTTAAAAATTGATACAAGAGACAACAGAGGATGTTTTATATTGATAAATGAGCTAATTCATGAAGATGACATAACAATTATAAAAATCTACATATCTAACAACAAAGTTCCAAAATATAGGAAGCAAACTGACAGAATCGAAGAAAGATGCAAACAATATTCAAATATTAACTGAAAACTTCAATACCCATTCTCAACAATGGATAGAACTACTAGACAGAAGATCAATAATAGAGGACTTGAACAACACTGTAAACCAATTAGACCTAAAAAGTCATGTAGAAAACTGAACCCAAGAACAGAAGAATACACATTTTTTTCTCAAATGTACATGGAACATTATCCAATATATTACACTACAAGAAAAGTCTCAGTAAATTTAAAAGATTGAAATCATACAAAGTATCTTCTCTGACCCATGGAATTAAATCAGAAATAATTCAATGAAAACAACAAAATTCAAAATTATGGGGAAATTAAATAACACACTTGTAAACAATCAGTTGATCAAAGAATTAAATGACAAGTGAAGTTAGAAAATACTTAGAGATGAAAGAAAACAAAACACAATGTACCAAATCCTATAGGATACAGTGAAAGCAGGACTCACAGAGAAATTTGTGTCTGTAAATGCCTATATTATCAAAGAACAAAAATCCCAAATCAACGACCTTACTTTATACCTTAAAGAACTAAAACAGAAGAGCAAACTAAACTCAAAGCTAGCAGAGGGAAGGATATAGTAAGAAAGTGAGTAAAGAAAAAACAAAATAGAGAACACAAAAACAACAAAAATCAATAAAACTGAAATTGGGATCTTGAAAAGATCACTTAGAATTAATGAGGGGAAAAAAGGGAGAAAGAATAAAATTTCTAATACCAGAAATGGAAGTGGAGACATTAATAGAAAACTTGCATAAATAGAAAGGATTATAATAGTAGAAACAACTGTATGCCAGCAAATTAGATAATGTAGGTGAAATGGACAAATTCCTAGAAACGCAGAAACCACCAAAACTAACTCAAGAAGGAGGAGAAAATCTGAGCTGACTTTTAAGTGAAAAGATTGAATCAGTAATCAAAAACGTCCCAGCAAAGCAAAGCCAAGACCAGATGGCTTCACTGGTGAATTGTACCAAATATTTAAGGAAGAATTAACACCTACTTTTTTCAAACTCTTACAAAAACTTAAAGATAAAAGAATACTTCCTAACTCATTCTATAATGCCAGCATTACCCTGACACTCAAGCTAAATAAAGACATCACAAGAAAAGAAAACTGCCTACAAAAATCTCTTATGAATATAAGTCTAAAACTATTCAATCAATTACTAGCAAACCAAATAGAGCAGCATATTAAAGGGTTATATATCATGATCAAGTGAGATGAACTGGGAAATGTAAGGGTGGTCCAACATATGAAAATCAATCTTGTAATCCACTAATAAAATAAAGAAAAATCCCACACGATCATCTCAATTGATGCTAGAAAAGCATTTGACAATATTATATGCACTTTTGTGGGGGAAAAAAGCTCAAAAGACTAGAAATAGAAGTTCTTCAACTTGATAAACGGCATTTATGGAAGCCTCACGGGTACTCAATAGTGAAAGACTGAAAGCTTTCTCCCTCAGATAAGAAACAAGGTCAGGATGCCTGTTTTCACCACTTTTGTTCAAGATTGTACTGGATGTTCTAGCTAGTGCAATTAAGCAAGAAAAATAAAAAAGCATCCAAATTGGAAAGAAGAAATAAAATTATCTTAATTTGCAGATTATATGATCCTATGTATACATAATTCTAAAGAATCCACCAAAAAAACCTCTCAGAGCTAATGAACAAATTCGTTAAAGTTGCAGAATACAGGATTAACACCCCATATCAGTTTTATTTCTAGGCATGAGCAATGAACAATCAGAACAAGAAATTAAGAAAACTATTCTGTTTGCAATAGCATCAAAATAATAAAATCCTTAGGAATAAATTTAACCAGAGGATCAAGAGTTATACACCTAAAATTCCAAAATACTGCTGAAAGTAATTTAAAGAACTAAATAAATGAAAAGCTATCCCATGTTCATGGATTGGAAAACTTGATATGGTTAAGATGACAATTCTCTCCAAAATATTATACGAATTCATTGCAATCTTTATCAAAATTCTACCAACCATTTTATAGAAGCGGAAATGCTGATCTTAAAATTCATATGGAATTGCAAGAGGCCCTAGCCAAAACAGTCTTAACAAAGAAAAATAAAGTTAGAAAAATCATACTTCTTAATTTCAAAGGTACAGTAATCAACACAGTGTGTTACTGGCTAAAGGATAGACAAATGGATCAAAAAGACCAGAAATAAATCCATACGCCTATTGTCAACTGATTTTTG
Organism: Eidolon dupreanum; assembly: GCA_028627145.1. NCBI lineage: Eukaryota > Metazoa > Chordata > Mammalia > Chiroptera > Pteropodidae > Eidolon > Eidolon dupreanum. The sequence continues at coordinate 101,490,762 of CM053505.1, forward strand.
ACAATCATGTCAAGACTATTTAATGGGGAAAGAATAGTCTCTTTTACAAATGATTCTGGAACAACTGCATAACCAACCACATACAAAAGAATAAAGCTGGACTCCTACCTCACACCATATACAAAAAGTAACTCAAAATAGATCAAGGACTGAAATGTAAGTGGTAGCATTACACAATTCTTAGAAGAAAACACAGGTAACTCTTTGACTTTGAATTTGGCAACAGATTCTTAGATATGACATCAAAAGCACAGACGACAAAAGAAAATACAGATAAACTGAACTTTATCAAATGTAAAACTTTGCGCATCAAACGATACTATCAAGAAAGTGAAAAGACAACTCAGAATGGGAGAAAAATCTTACAATTCAGCAACAAAAAGACATATAACCCAATTAAAAAAGGGCAAAAGACTTGAACAGACATTTCTTTAAAGAAGACATGTAAATGGCCAACAAGCACATGAAAAGATGGTCAACACCATTGATCATCAGGGAAATACAAATAAAAGTCACAATGAGATGCCACTTCATTCCCACTACAATGGCTATAATTAAAATGGAAAATAGCAAGTGTTGGTGAGGATGTGGAGAAACTGGAGCCTTCCTACATTACCGGTAGGAATATAAAAGTGTGCAGCCATCATGGAAAAATTTGGAGGGTCCTTAAAATATTTAACATAGAATTAATACAGCCCAGTAATTTCCACCCCTCTCCTTAGTACTTACTCAAAAGAATTGAATACTAGTATTCAAACAAACACTTGTACAAATATTTGTTTATAGCAGCACAATTCATAATAGACAAAGGTGGAAACAACCCAAATGTCCATCAACTGATGAATGGACGGAGTGTGGTATGTACATAAAACAGGATGTTACTCAGCCATAAAAATGAAGTGCTCTTATATACTACAATGTGGATGTACCTCAAAAATATTGCGCTAATTGAAAGAATCCAGACACAAAAGGGCACCTGTTGTATGATGCCATTTATGTGAAACATCTAGAATAGGTAAATCCATAGTGACAAAACAAGGGTTAGTGGTTGGTAGGGACTGCGGGGAGGAGGAAATGGGGAATGATTGTTCAAGCCTATGAGGTTTCCTTTTGGGGTGTTGAAAATGTTTTGGAAGTAGATATTAGTGATGGTGTACAACATTGTGAATGTACTAAAGGTCACTGGATTGAACACGTGAAAATGGCTAATTTGATGTTATGTGACTTTACCTAAAAAAAAATGAAGACCCTTACTTTTCCCCCTATCTAAAAGTATAAGCTGCTTATTTTCTTGAGCCAGGCAATATTAATAACAAGTTACTATTTAATGAGCTCTTACAATGTGTTGTCAACTGTGGTGCATGCTTTTCATGTACCATATTATTTAAAATATCATAACAACAATGCTGTAATGGCATATAGTAGGTGCTAAGCAAATATTTGTGGTATGAATGAACAACCACACAAATAAAGTACATGTGAGGTAACTGATGTTGAGAGAGAATTTTCTCAACTTTCCCCAGGTCTCCTAGTTACTAAATGGCAAAGTTCAAACTCTGAGAACTGTAAGACAAAAATACTACTTTTGGCTTCAGCTCTAATCTCACATTAGAGAGAAAGACATCAGATTCTATTTCTGTAAAGAAGTTAAGTCCTTAATATTACTTTTTGAGTCCTATTGAAACTCAGATCTGTTAATCTGGTTGTGTTGTTTTGGTATCAGGCAGTCTTGACATCCAATTCTCCATTATTTACTAAGCAGGTGACTTTAGGAAAATTTGATTTAAGAAACTCAGGTCTCTCATTTGTTAAAGATGGTAAAATGAAAATTACAGGATGACAAGTGAAGCCAGAATTGGAAGTCAAGGCTACTTTACCCTCCCATTTTTTAAATAATGGTAACTGGTGAAAAATGTTAAGAAAACATCGTTCAGGCCAAATAACATACATCTACCAGCTACATTTGTACTGTGAGTCACAAGTTTTGACCTGTATTAGGTGAGGAGGCAGAAAGTTAAGATACTGTGGAGGTTAAAGCATGGACTGTAGAGCCACACTGCCTGGGTTACCATCCAAGCTTGGCTATTTTACCAGCTTAGTAACCCTTGGGCCAACTTCTTATTCCGCTGTACCTCGGTCATCTTGTCTTTAAAATGGGCATAATGATAGTATGTACCTCATCGGGTTAGTATGAAGATTGAAAGAGAGAGAGAGAGAGAAGTCATTTAAAAACAGTGTCTGGCATGTAACAAGTACTCTGGAAATATGTTAAATAAAACAAAATAAATAAGCTCTAAGTTTCCTTTCAGATTTTACTATTATATGGCTTAAGAAGAACTTGCAGAAAGCCAATTATTTGCACTGATTCTTACTTGGTCTTTACCTCATTTGCTCATCTGTTTCTCAGTTTGTACATCTGCATAATGGGGACTGCAATGGCACCACCTTGTATGGTTATTGTGAGGATTTAATGAGTTAATACAAAGAGAGTTGATATATGTACAGGACTTATAACATTGACTAGCACAGACTAAGTAGTATTTGTTAGCCATTATCATTATTCATTTTTTAAATGATTGTTTAGCAAAGCTCATGTAGGACAGTATTTAAAAATGGCAAAATATGTTTAATAGTGTTTATAACATGGCATTGGTCCTAGACGCAAAGTCCATACCATAATAATGGAGCAGAACGTTTAACCCTTCAATCAATCATTCAAGAAAGCAAGGTGGTGAGGTCTAAGAACAGAAAAACTTACCGGGCATTGCACAGTCCACTCAATGTACCTCAGGACCAGATTTAGATTAAAAAGAAAAGTAGCCTAAAATTTGCATGTGTGAAGGCAACTAATTGAATTTGTTTAATAACTGTGCATTTTCCATAATAAATCTAAGAAGGAAATGAGGAAAATTCGAACTCTGATGCCCAGAGTTGATTAGAAGAAAATTCAATATTGGAAGAAGAGCTAACTCCTGCCTCTCTAGTTAATCTCAGTCTATCTGGAACAGAGTGTCGTGTTGTCACATAGGTAAGGGAGGGAAGTTATAAGTGGAGTCAGATCCTGGGGTTACAAAAGCAGGACCCTAACCATAATTTCTAAGGTGAGAAGAATCTGGTATGAAGAAATAAGCAGTCTGGGAAGGACTTGGCAAGGGCTGTGCAAGAGGACAAACAGGAGCCCTAATGTGGAAGGAGTGGGAATGCACTGGGGTCTCACACGGGGTGAACAGGGAGCGTTACAGGGGGCAAGTTTAAGGGTGCTAGCAGGGGGCTTCTAGTACCGAGCTGCCAGTAAGTCTCAGTGCAATCTCCTTAGAGTAGCGATGAGAATTCCTCAACACGACAGGGGACCACTGGCCAAGGATGAACGCCAGTGTTGGAGAAAGGAGAACTAGTTAAGACAACACAGGAAGTGTTCTGAGATTCCTCGCGAGAGGAATCGGAAATGGGGTTCCTTGTCGGATGCACTGGTGGGATTCGTCCCGTCAGCGGACAGTTTAAGGGTCCGAGGGACGCTGTGTCCTCGGTTTGGTGGGGCGGGGTTCCCCGGAACGAGAACCGAGGGCGCAGGGGTCGTCCCGTGCGAGGAGAGGGAGCCCCGCTGGGAAGGGCTAGTGGGCACGGCCAAGAAATGTGTCAGGAGCCCCAGGTGGTAAGCGAAGGCGACAGGGTGGGCCCCTCGTGGGACGGTCCCAGAAGTCCTGCGGGAAGCTGGACGCCGGAGGCGGGGAGCTGGGGAGGGAGCTCGGGCAGGACCCGGGGACGCGGCCGCGCAGCGGGGCGCGCGGGCTCCGCTGGAGCACGGCCTGCCGGCCCGGGCCCGCCGCACTTACCCAGGCAGAGCTCGAAGACGTAGGCGTAGTAGGACCAGAGCACGACGAGGGCGATCACGAGCACCGGCACCCAGGAAAGCACGCGGCGGCAGCACCGCAGCCCCCCGGACAGAGCCATCTTCCAGCCCCGCCGCATCCTCGGCTCGAAGATCGACCGAGCAGGCCTGCCGGCGCCGGGCTGGGCCTGCCCGCGCGGCGGCGGGGCGGCGGGGCGGCGCGCGGGGCGGCGCTCCACTGCCCGCCCGGGCGGCGGCCGCCTCGAGGGCCGGCGGCACCTGTGCGGCCGCCTGGCGCGACGAGCATGAGTCACGGCGAGGAGCAGCTGGCGGCGCTGGGGCGGAAGGGGCCCCGTCCAGCAGCCGAGGCCGCGCCCGCCCCGGGCCGTCCTGGCCGCGCGCGGGCCGAAGCCCCGGAGGCGGGCCGGACCCCTGCAGAACCGCAGCGCGGCGGACGCGGGCGTCTCCTCTGCGATCTCTGCCTCTGGCCCCGTCTCTGGCCCCTCGCCCCCCCGCGAGCACACACGCACGCAGTGTGCAAGATGCGCACCAGAGCATCTCCTGGCTTAAAGGGCATCCCCCCATCTTCCCACTGCGGCTTCAGTAAGATGCTCAACGCGTACGGCTGCAGCAGCTGCTGGGCTAAAGTCCATCCACGGGGCGCTTCCTTCTCCTCCTCCCTTCCCCCTGGCTTAGCTCCGTCCATTTTCAGGATGAGCGAACATATTAGTACAGAAAAACAAATGGGAGACACATTGGAAGCTACAAAAGTGCTGCTATTTAAGCTGAGCGTTAATAATAAAAAAGACTTGGCCGGGCACAGGACAGCGGAGGTCTTTTCAGACCGAGGGGAACGTCATCCGCAAGGGCACAGAGTAGTAACAACCCAAAGTGTTCAAGAAACAGCTACCATAGCTTGAGGAGACTGTGAGACAGGGAACATAGGCTCAGAACACCATGTGAACTCCCGTAGAATAAGCCCAGACACGATGTGTGGACATAATTTCGTAAAGCGGATTATGAACAGCCATGAAAGCTTCTGGAACAATGGAATGACATCACCAGAGATGTATTTTTGTAAAAGAACTGGCAGAATTTCAGAGATGATGATGGCCTTGAAACAGACTGATTAGGAGGCGAATGAATTGACCAAATGTTTTTCAAGTAGTTGCTTTGTGTTAGCTCAAGTTTAGTATAAAAATAATGACAAAACGGGGGCTCTGTCCCCAAGAAAGTCACGTTCTCATTGGAGCAATAAGTATTCAACGACATAAGTGCAATAATACAAGTACAGCAAGCTTTTGACATTTATGAACTTGATACTCGTTGTTTAACGATTTCCAAATGTCTATACCATGAAGAAGTGTGGGATTTTGCTGAGAGCCGTGTGGGATTCCCATTCTGTATGGCTGCAGTGCGGGAGCAAAGGGTGTCAACAACGTTGCTCTCTGTCCTTTATCTGCAGTTATACATGCAGTTCATTTCCTAAAGGGAGCTTTGTTGTTTCTTTTCCGATTAAGTTAATTTCATGGTTGTATTACTAAATTAACGGTACAATTAAATGCAGACTGACTTCAGTTGCAGTATTTAACAGCCCGATTATTTGAGCCCTAAGGTTCTGACATAGATACTCAAACATTATGTTTTTCCAGCTTTATCGAGATCTACTTGACAAATAAAAATTACATATACTTAAGGTGTATAACATGGTTTGCTTTACATATACATTTTATATGTGAAATGATTACCACAATCAAGCTAATTCATATATCCCTCACCTCACATACTTACCATGTTGTTGACAATTTTTATTGAGATGTACTTGACGTGCAACATTTTGTAAGTTTAAGATGTACAACATATTGATTTGATATATCTGTAACATGATTGCCATTGTAGTGTTAGTTAACACCTCTATTGCATCACATAATTTAATGTCTTCTAGTTTTGGGAACAATTAAAATCTACTCTCTGAGCACTTCTGTTGTCTATAATCAACCTACTGTGTATTAGATCTCCAGACCTTATTTATCTATTAGTTGTAAGTATGCACCCTTAAACAACATCTCTCTCATTCCCTCACCTCTTAGCTCCTCGTAACCAACATTTTGCTTTGCTTTTAGTATTTTAGTGTTTTTTTAGATTCCACATATGAGACATCATACAGTATTCGTCTTTCTCTGACTTATCTCACTTAGCATAATGTGCTCATCCATGTTGTTTCCTTCTTTCTCATGACTAAATAGTATACACACACACATATATACCAAGCCTATGTATATATATTTATGCACACAGCACAGCTTCTTTATCCATTCATTCCTTGACAGGTACTGATGTTTCTATATCTTGGCTACTGTGAATAATGCGACAATAAACATGGGTGTGCATAGGTCTCTTTGGTAACCCGTTTTCATTTCCTTTGGATATATGCCCAGAAGTGGAATTGCCGGATCACATGGTAGTTCTATTCTTAATTTTTTGAGGAACCTCCATACTGTTTTCCGTAGTGGCTGCACTAATTTACATTCTCACCAACAGTGCACAAGGGTTCCCTTTTCTCCACAGCCTCGCCAACACTTATCTGTTTTCTTGATGATTGCCATTCTTATAGGTGTGAGGTGATATTTCATCATAGTTACTATGCTTTTTGTGGTGAAAAAACTTAAGATGTACTACCTAAGCACATATCGGGTATATAATACAGTATTATTAACTGTAGGCATCAAGTCGTACTTCAGATCCCCATAACTTATTTGTCTTAAAACATTAAGATTATGCCCTTTCGCCAACATCCAGTCCGTGACAACCACATTTCTACTCTCTGCTTCAATGAGTTCAACTTCTTTTGGGTTTCACATGTAGCTGAGATCCAGTATTGGTCTTTCTGTGTCTGGCTTATTTCACTCAGCATAATGTCCTACAGGTACATCCACGTTTTTGCAAACAGCAGGGCTTCCTTGTTTTCATGGTTGAAAAATATCTATCACCTATCTATCATCTATCCATCCATCCATCCATCCATCTATCCATCCATCTACCCATATAACATCCCATTTCTTTATCCATTCATCTAATGATGGACACTAGGTTGTTTCCATATACTGAAGACTATGAATAATGCTGCAATGAGAATAGGAGTTGGATATCTCTTTGAGATATAAATTTCCTATCCTTTGACTATATACCCAGAGGGGGGATTGCTGGACCATTTGTGAGTTTTTGGGTTTTTTTTGACGAATGTCCATAAATTTTCCATGATGGCTTTACCAATTTACATTCTCAGCAACAGTGCACAAGAGTTCTCTTTTCTCCACACCCTCATGAACATTTGTTATATTTTGTCTTTTTTATATTATCCATACTAACAGATATGAAGGAGTATCTGTGTTTATTTAAATTAAATTTATTGGGTAATAACATTATATAAACTTCAGATGTACAATTTTACAATACAACATCTGTATACTCTGTTGTGTGGTCACCGCCCTAGGTCTAGTCTCCTTCTGTCACCATATATTTAACTGCCTTTACCCTCTTCTCCTGTGGTAACCACATTTCTGTTGTCTATACTTATGAGTCCTTGTTTGTTTGTTTTGCTTGTTTGTTGCTTTTAGTTTTGTATCCCACGAGTGAAATCACAGATTTTTTTGTCGAAAGATAAACATGTATAGAATAGTATATATTGAGATAAATTTTTTATATTTTAACATTTTTATCTATGTGAGGTGATATATATATATGCGCCTTACTGTTAAGTTGTACACCTGAAATTTCATGGATTTCATTAACCTATGTTACCATGAAAGCAAGAAAGCAAGAAAGAGGAAGGAAGGAAGGAAGGAAGGAAGGAAGGAAGGAAGGAAGGAAGGAAGGAAGAAAGGAAGGAAGGAAGGAAGGAAGGAAAAAGATGAACATGTTTTTTTTTTCTTCTGGGTCTTTAGTGTGAATGATTGTGTTGATCTAGTCAGGAGTTAAAACAGGTTTGAAATTTGCTTAGTTGCTATGGTTGCTATGGTTGCCAGAGCTGGAATTTGTTGCTATGGTTATCAGAGTAGGATTTTGTTGTTGCTATGGGCACCAGATATTTCAAAATTCTCTGGTGATACTTTGTTTTTCTCTCTCCTCCTGGCTTTGTATCTTCCTTTTGTTTTGCTCCCCACAGTCTGTATCTTGACATTCTTCCAGCTTAATATTTAGTTTAGGTTTATTAGCCTGGTGAGGAAGAGGTGGGTGAAGGTGGCATTCTCTGATGTTCTTTTTAAGCCTCAGTTTTAGGCAAACATTTTGAACTGGGTTTTGAGGTATGTTCTCCGCAAGTATTCTTACCCCTCCGCCAACTGTAAAAGCTTTTAGGGAGATACATATGGGAACAGTTTTGGTGGTGACCTCCATCCCCCTCACTCAACTGCAATGAGTTTCCACTAGTGTGCTACACGGAAGATAAATTCTTTTGTTCTGTAGTGCAGATGGAGTGGGGGAGGATGTTATTCTAGGTTGATTTTGACAATGGCTCTTGTTCTTTTCCTCCAGCTAGAAACATTGGAAAACGTTCTTAGGAGCCTTTTCAATCTTATCTGGGGGGTTTCTAGGGGTGGGGGAAGGCCTGGAAAGGGATAAGAACATGGTTATGTCTGAGAACACCCCCGGGCTTCATGCTCTCATGCTAGTCCACAATTGACCTTTAGTAGTTGGCTAAATATTTCTAGTTTAATCTTCCTACAGCTTATATGGCATTCAGTGACATCTGTTTTGTGTAGACAATGATGCAGTTCTGTTTTTCTCTGCAGGCAATTCTCTCTAGATTTCAGGTCATTTATCTGCCCTTTGAGTTCAATTCTCTGATAGGCTCAAGAAAGTTAATTTACATTTTGTTCAATATTTTTCTCACATGGATCAAAGTGATGCTCTTTCCACATCTCTATATATTCTAGCCGAAATCAGAAAATACTGTTAATAAACTTTTAAAGAGATTTGAATAGTAATATAATACCTTGTATGTTTACCTATGCGGTTATTTCTGCAGACCTTCATTCCTTTGTGGAGATCCATATTTCCACCTGGTATAATTTTCCTTCTGTCTGAAAGACTTCATTATGCTTTTCTTGTAGTGTGGATCTGCTGCTGATATATGTCTGAAAAAGTTCGTTTCCATCGACTTGATGTGGGGCATTTTTAATTAAGAGGGCTAAACGCTCTTTGAGAGGCGGACGGTGTGGGAGGAAGTACGCATGCTTGAGACTCTGACGCACCCGGGTTCAAATGCTTGGCAATTGTTCCTGCCCGAGCGGACAGGTAAACTCACCTGTCTGGCCCAGTTTCTCATGGGTAAAATGAGGGCCATTAAGAGTAGCTCCATCGCGTCTAGGGGTAAGTGGCGTGATACGGGGACGGGGAAGTGCCGGGAACGGCGCTCCACGGGGGCTGGTTCTCACCGCACTGCCGCTGCCCGAACCCGCCGCGCGTAAGCTGCCCGCAGAGCCGCCCACGGCCCGTGGGCGTGCGGCTCCGCCTCACCGAAGGGCTGCGAGCGGCGTGACAGCGAACGCCCCCCGCGCCTGCGCCCTGGGCTTACCTGGCCGCGCCACCTGCTCCGTCGACCTCCGGCGTCCGCGCGCTGCGGGGCGGACGCGCGTGCGCGCCCGGGCGGGGCGGGGCCAGCGCGCGCAGAGCCGGACTGCGCCTGCGCAGGCTGCGCCGGCTCCGCGCTGAGGCTCGCGGCCGCTGCCGCCGCCGATCGGGCCCTGATCCGCGCCGCTCCCGCGTCCCTGGCTTGGGCTCCCTGCCGAGGCGCCGACACGCCTGCCGTGCTCCCTCCGACGGATCCTCGGCCTCCCCGTCGCCGCTCCCGTCTCCTGGAACCATGCCTCTGGTAAGCCGACACGCGCGCCCCGGCGACGGCCGCGATGAGGGCCAGGCTCCCTACAACTCCGGGTCCCCGACCTCCATGCTAGCTGCCGACGCCCCCCAGCGCCCTCTGGCGCCAGCGGACCCTCAGGGTCCCAGCGCTTCCCAGGCTGCGCAGGACGCGAGCGACCTCGAGGTCCTGATCGACGAGCAGTCTCGACGCTTGGGGGCGCTCCGGGTCCACGACCCGCTAGAAGACAAGTCGATTGCTTTGGTGAATTTCATGCGGATGAAAAGCCAAACCGAGGGTTTTATTCAGCAGACAGACATGCTGGACTTCCTCAGAGAATACTCAGATCAGTTCCCTGAGATCCTCAGACGAGCCTCAGCCCACCTGGATCAGGTCTTTGGGTTGAACCTCAGGGTCCTTGATCCCCAGGCGGACACCTACATCTTAATCAGCAAACGCGGTCTCCAGACCGCTGATGAGAGAGCAGAGTCCCTGGATGTGCCGAAGGCAGGTCTCCTGGCCCTGGTCCTAGGCCACATCCTCCTGAATGGCAACCGGGCAAAAGAGGCCTCCGTTTGGGACCTGCTTCTGAAGGTTCATGTATTGGACGAGCCCCAGAGGATCACCAGCCTCTTTGGGAACACGAAGAACCTCCTCATCGCTGACTTGGTGCACATGCGGTTCTTGGAGTACTGGCCAGTGTATGGCACGAACCCCCTTGAATTTGAGTTCTTGTGGGGCTCTAGAGCCCACAAGGAAATCACAAAGACGGAAGCCCTGAAGTTTGTGGCAGAGGCCCATGATGAAGAACCCTGGAACTGGCCAGAAAAATATAGCAAGGCCCTGGAAGCTGACAAGGCCAAAGAGAGATGCCAGGCTGCTGGCTTAGAGTTCTGGTCAGAAGACACTATGACTGATAAGGCAAATGACTTGGTTCAGTTGGCCATTAATGTCACCGAGGAGTTGCTGCCTATACATCAGGATGAGCTGTTGGCTCACACTGGCAAAGAATTTGAGGACGTGTTCCCAAATATCCTCAGTCGAGCTACTCTAATCCTTGATTTGTTCTATGGGTTCTCTCTGATCGAGGTTGACACCAGTGAGCACATCTTCCTCCTCGTCCAGCAACCAGAATCAGAGGAAGAGCAAATGATGCTGGAGAGCCTGGGGAGACCCACTCAAGACTGTGTGATGACCATCCTGGGTTTGATCTTCCTGATGGGCAATCGTGTCAAAGAGGCCAACATTTGGAATTTGCTCTGTCGCTTTGGTGTGGATGTGGGAAGAAAGCGTGCCATCACCTGCAAGCTTATGAGACAGCGCTACTTGGAATGCAGGCCGCTGTCCTACTCTAATCCAGTTGAATGTGAGCTTCTATGGGGTCCTCGAGCTCACCTTGAAACCACCAAAATGAAAGCTTTGGAGTACATGGCCAGGATTTACAGAAAGCGACCGCAGGACTGGCCAGAGCAATATAGGGAAGCTGTTGAAGATGAGGAGGCCAGAGCCAGATCTGAGGCAACTGCCACGTTCTTCTTTGGCCCCATGTGAATTCTGGGGAAAATGTATCACTTCGATTAGATGGCATTAGTTAAAGGGACCCTGAGTAAATGGGCAGCGGGTCCCCAAATCAGAAGTCGAGCAGGGTTGGGGTGCGAAGTCCACACTGTGCTTGTTATCTGTGTTCTGTTTCTAATGGTATTTTTTCCTTGTAATACACCCTTGAATTAGGTTCTTAATCAGTGTTTATGAATGAAATTGGTCATTTGCCATCCTTGCCTCATTTCACTGTAAAAGTAAAGATTGCTGTGTAAAAATGTATTGATAATACTTACGTCTTCCTATGATGTGGAAGAGAACATTAAGTAGTTCCTTAACGATTTGAAATAATCAGTAAGATGGTCCGGTACAGGAGTTAAGTAACAATAGTAAAACACACATATACACAACAAAAGCAAACTCACTGTCTATGGTGTATGACCTCCCTTTGTGTCTACTGTTGTACAAAAGAGAAAAAAAAATGACTGGCATTTAACTCTATTTGCTTTGCTGTTGCAGAGTGTAGTGAAAAATAAAAACATAATGAATTAGACCCCTTGCTTAAGCACTGTTTTCTTCAAACATCTATTAATCACCTGCCGTGGTCTGAGAACAGTGCTTTATGCTGGGACTAGAAGAGTAAAGAAGACACATCTGTGCCCTAGGGATTAAGGGGAGAGGCCATGGAAGCAAACCAACAATTAGATTATTGCTGTGGCAAGTAGTATAATAGGAGTAAGCTCAGAGTGCTATGAATCCACAAGAGTAACTCCCAGCTAAACTGGGAGAGGACAGTGGAGAAGGTGATGGGGTACAAGAAGGGCTGAGGAAGAGACAAGAAGCTGAAGCAAAGGATGAATGGTGGAGTGGTCAGGGGTGACGGTGGTAGAAGATGAGGTGGTATGGAAGGCTGGGACAAGTTGTCCTTTAGCGACTTCTTTTCTAAGACCTGAGGTTAGGGAGAGGAGGGAAGGATGGTTCATGAAGTCAGAGGCACTATGTAAAACACCTTCAGGAGATTTTAAAATATCTCAGACAATGTTGAGCTCAAGGAAGGAATGAGAGATGAGCCCGTGGCAGAAGTAACAAAGGTCCATAGCAACAGAGAGTAGGTCTTGGTTCTTCTGCAGGTGGCTGGTCTCGGATCTTGGGTCACACTGAACAATCCACCTGGAGGACCTCTGCATGGCAGCCTCTGCCAGTGCAGTTTGTTTCTTCACCCATGCTGTCAAGGTTAGTGTTAGTATATTGACACTTCGTCCTGGTCCCTCTTTACAGCTTCTAATCCTGCTTGCGGCTCTCCTCAAGACTTCCCTAGAGCACCAGCAGGTAGTAATTCCGGTAAGGGAGCCCTGGCTCATGGTGGATGTTGCATAGAGTCACCTATGACAGTGAAGCGGGGAGCAAAGGAGGGGGACTGACTTCCAGGAGGGTGAGTTTTATGCTTTCTCACCTCCTGATACCACAAGCTTTCTGCCCTTTCATCCATTTAATGACTAGGGGCTACTCCCAACTGCCACCTCCTACCAGATGGGATTGTGTTATAAGACTTTCCTCACATTCTCGTCAGCCTTAGGAAGAGAACAACACAACCATTTCGCCAGGGGAGGGGACAAAAAGATGGAAGATGTACCCTTTCGGGCCCCAAACCTCACCACTGCGGGAGACAAATCAGAGCTGACTGCTTGGGGAAGCCACTGCTCAGGCACGCTCCATGGTTACCTGGGAGATACAGCTCCCGCTATGTCTTGGTTAATCTCACCTATCATCACATTCCAAGGGAAACCGAACACCAAGGGCAGGATTTCCGGTGACAAGAATACGAGCTAAAGAGGTTCTAGAAAATGCAATGGGGGTGGAGTTGGGAGGCAGGAAAGTATTCAGCTCAAAATCTTCGACCTTGAAATAGAGTCCTGCCTACCTACTAAACTGAGAGCCTCTCATTCTTCAGCCTCCTTGGACCCTTAATCCATGCATGCTTGTGAGGCAGGGAAGGAGGACAAACAGATTTTCTTGCTCTGACTTTTTGGATTGGTACAGTTTCTGGATCCGAAAGCACATCAGCTCTTCTGGGCACACCAGTGGAGAGAAACTTGCCCAGGGGAAAGTGTGCCACCGGAACCAACAGCTGTGCAAAGCTGCCGACTTTTTCAGTGCTGAATTTGTGCCAAGTGCTGTGCTGGGGTTTTCGCTTCCTTTAGCTCGAATCCTTCCACCAGTTCTCCAAAGAGCGTTTTAATCATCCCATTTGACACTATAGGAAACTGAGGCTTAAGCAATATGCCCAAGGTCACACAGCACTCACTGAGAGCTGGGATTGGAGTCAGGCCGACTTTGGTTATGGTTCACACTGTTTCCAGTGCACTGCACCAGAGGCCCCTGTCAGCCTGTGCTATGTGCTCATTTGAATTTGTTGACTCTCAAGAACTACAAGGAAGGGTTGCATGTCAGGATGGGAGGGGCAAGACAAAGGAGGCCCTCCAAAGGAGGATGAAAATAAGGCTGAAATTTCTCCAGATTCTTCCTTGTTCCATTGCTTGGGCTCCATGAGAGCTGTCTAAGTGTGGAGTGTACACTCAAGTCCAATCTCTTTACTCTGTCCTATGAGTCTTCTCCAGTTTTCTCTCTTCCTGCAAGCTTCCAGCCTTATCTGCTGGCTTTCATCTAGGGAGAGTCAAACGTCAGCATTTATGAACCTTCAGAAGTATTTGGCAAGGTTTTTTTCCTTTTGGCAAACCTGAAAGAACAATGACCTGCCTTGCCCAGGGGAGGTCGGGATGTAAAAATAGAAGTGGGAAATAGTCCCTTTATCACAGATGCCAACTGCAGTTTCCCAGAAGTGGCAATGGTGGGGATCACATGGAACACAAGCCTATGGCGACGGAAAGGGAGTAGTCTCTCTCTGACTACACCCATTCCTTTGAAGGCCAGGAGAGGCCTGAGTACTCTCCTTTCTTCCTGAAGAAAATTAGAATTAGCATCCCCTAGAGAAAACACTTGGTGGTGGAAGTGGGTGTTGGTAAACAAAATTTAAAAAGGATGCTGCATGAATTGCTCCAATGTTCAATCACCATTAAGCCTTTAGAACACTGGACCAAATCTTCTTATCTGTATGAAATTACTTGGGAAATGGTACAGTCTGGGTTTATTTTCACACTTTAGGCCATTAATATCCACCAGGTAGTGAAATTTTGGCAAAGTTGGGGCTTGCAGAATGGGCATTGTTTAGATATGGGCTCCTCATCCTATATATTCAATGCCATCCAGAATCCCCTTTGGGATCCTCTATGATTGGGATCCTTCCTGGGGAGAAAATGTTGAGAATACATTCATTTTCAGTTGCTGAGGCCCAGAAGTGCCCTTTTTGGGAGAAGATGAGTGGATAGGAAAGTTTTTTACAGCCCTTCTCTCCATCAGTTTCTGTACACACACTCAAGCCATAATAAATCAGCCTTACAATCCAGGGAAAAGCTGAGGTAGGCTGGCAGATGTGAACTTCAACGCAATTCTCCGAGCTCCAGAATCACTGTCCCTAAATCCTCGATATCTAGACCAACCCCTAAGCACCCTTCCAGTTCAAACAAGGATGCCACAGTCTCCTCCATTCCTAGAGGGAATCTCCAGACAGTGAAAATTCTCGCCGAACAGTTTCTTTTCTCCCTCATTAATACTGAACATCATCTTAAGGAACTCTCTGCAGGCAAGGTTTGAGGCTAGTTGCAAAGAAAGTTGGAAAGAATGATCAGAGTGGGCCCTGCTCCCTGAGACATTTGTGTTCTAGTCGCCATATGCATACACTAAGCACATGATGAGGAGAGGACAGTATATCGGAATGATTACAAACTTGGTCTGGACAGTGTCACTTCCTAGCTGTGCAACATTGGGCAAGTTAACATCTCTTTCTAGACCACTTAAAGCTGTTTTCAAAAAGTTGATACGAAAGCCCAGGGTCACACATTTACTATTTGATGATGTCAGAACTGTAACCCAGGCCATTTGTATCTTAGTCTAATGACATATCCATTCTATACCACTGCTTTTAAGACTGCCACTTGTCAACACTTGATAGCCGACGTTAAATAAATACTGGGTTCATAGAATTACCAGTATTTGTTTTCTATTAAATATTTCAGGTTAATAATAGCCCCAGGTAGTTATGAACTAGTGACGTTTAGCTGCATTAGTAACATAGTCTTTGCAGACACCCATCCACGAGACATTTTCCTAGGGGCTCGTGGGTAGTCTCTTTGAACATGACCTACAAGGAATCACCTGCTTTATGTACTACTCAGGGAGTCCCAAACAGTAAGGATCACTTCCCTAATAAAGGGGAAGGGTTAGAAAGGGAGTTGGGAACTGAAGCTTAAGGACTGAGCAGCCTATCTCAAACTGTCTTTCTCCTGAGAGCACTTGCTTTGACCTGGATTGGCCAGGATAGAGTCTCTGTCCTCTGAGTGTCTATCTCTCTCGAAATATAGAAGAAAAGGCTGATGGAGAAAGGGAGGACACAAGAATGGTCATTGCTCTGTCTTGAAGCCTCAAGCTGCTTGGACTACAGCTCAGAGAGGCTTCCCTGCTAGTGATAACTGCATGCACCAGGGTGCACTGAGATGCTCTCCTGGATTGCTCTCCTTTTGCAAGACAAAGAGGAGAAGATGTTTGGTTATTGAAAGAGAATTGGCATTACTCTACTAAGGTTGCTGATACGCACAGATATTCAAGGTAGGACTATCTGATTCCCTGTTATCCCAGCATCTGGATTCTAGGACCATGGGCATAAGGTCCCCATCATTATGCTCCTTCTTCACCATGCCACACCACTGTGAACCCTCAATGCAAAAAGCCCTGTCTTGCTTCCAAGTGGTGGAGAAGTGCATCCCTTGGCACTGGGCCTGTGGCAGCCCCTTTTGCCCTCTGCTTCTGGCATTCCAGAAATAGCAAGAATGCCACCTCGTCTGAACCTTGTGCAGGAGCAGTACCATCACAGGAGATGAGTCAGGAGTGAATGGAATGTTATAGTGTTTGGTAGGTCATAGAAAATGTGTGACAGGAAACCACTGGGGGTTCAGAGCAGAGGAGTGATATATTTCACATAGTAAAGGCCCAGTCTGATGTGTTGATAATAGAGACAATGTAGTAACTGGGGTCCAGTTGGGAAGGTATTACAATAACAGAGGTGACAGATGATGTTGGATCATATCAGGTTGGTACCTGTGGTGGAGGGTGAGAAGTATGGAGATTCGGAGGCTATGCTGAAGGCAGAAATAATAGTATCCATGAATGTAGCTGAGGACGAGAAGAATCCAGTGATGCTTCCAAGGTTTTTAGGTGTGAGCAAGAAGAAGGATGAAGTTACTGTTTCCTAAGATGGGGAAAATACAGGTGGAGTATGTTTACAGGAAGGGAAATCAGGGGCTTAGATCTGTGGATGATGATAGATTTGAATTTGAGGTGAGTATTAGCCATCCAAGAGATAATCGAGTATATGAGCCTGGAGTTCAGGAACAAGACTGGATTTGGAATATTAATGTGTGGGTAGGATCAAAGTGATGGAACTGTGTATGATTCTGTAGCAAGTGAACATAAGTAGGGAAAAGAAGGAGAGTCTAAACCAAGAGCACTCTAATGCAGAGAGGTCAAGGAAATACAGAGTAACTAGCCAGGTTACTAAAAAGTAGCAACCCCTGAGGCAGAATGAGAACCAGGAAACAGAAATGTCCTGTAAACCAAGCGAAGAGAGCATAGCAGGAAGGAGGCATTAATCAACAGCGCCAAATGCTACTGTTCATTCAAGTAACAGCAGCACTGAAAATGACCATTAGATTTAGCAATGCGCAAGTCTTTGGGGACCTCCAGAAGACCTGTTTCACCATAATGCTGGAAATAAAAGCTTGATTGGGGTGAGTTCAAGAAAAATGGGAGTGGAGAAAGTGGAAATATCAAAAATAGACAATGACTTTTGAGGAGCTTCGCTGTAAAGGACAAACAGAGATGATGATGCAGTTGATGGAGGGCATTTTGCAGTTAAGGCAGTTTTTTCTTTTTGTTTCTCTTTCTTGTTTCATTTTTAAGGTGGGAGACTTTGCAGAATGTTCATCTGCTGGTGGGCATCATCCAGGAAAGAAGGGTAAATTGTGACGTGGGAGAGAGCGCTTGGACCATCGCTGGGGCCATGTGTTTCCTCATCAAGAAGGGGTGGGATCTAGTGCCCAAATAAAGAGCTGGGTTTTGATAGGAGTGTGGACAGTTTATCCGTAGTCACCAGAGGGAAGGCAGAGTATCTACTTTCAGATACAAGTAGGTGGGAAGTTGCGTAAGGTCTTTACTTCCGCGTTCTTAGTGTTATCAACCCAGACTGTGGCTTTTCAAGTAGTAGATGGAGCTATGAGGAGAGAAGATAGGATGTGAACTGCAGTGTCTAAGACGAAGTGAGTGGACTGGAGAAGTGTATGAGTTTGCGTCAAGGACCCTACCATATTACGACACTTTTAGGCACAGGAGGTACAGTCGTGGAAATGCACATGTGGAACACAGGTTCACTTTTGCGTGTTTGGTAACTACGTGGGGTGGGGGATATCTGGTGCCCGGTGCCCTTTCTGGGGGTCAGTGCAGGGAACACATATTTTGGTCAAAACACAGGCCTGGTCCCCACAGGGAACAAAGCTGACCTGACCACCTCTCTTCACCTGGAGGCACAGGGATGAAGGGTGAGGTGGTAGCATGTTGGACCACTGAGGACCCTAGTGGCCTCCTCCTCTCCAGTTAACACGCGATGCATTTTCCTCCCTAAAGTCCAGCCCTCTCCAACAGACACTACGCCACCCTAAGCACTGGTGTCAAATAACCGATTCCTCCTCTTACTTCTGGTTGCTATAGCGATGCAGGCAGGAGTTTTGCTCTGTCAGTGAAAATGACTGGAATCTTGTGGATGTAGAGGGGGATATTGAAAGGGAAGTGGTGAGAATAATCTAATACCCTTAAGGCCTTTGGCGATGAAAAGCCTAATGTCATCCTCACCCCCACCCCCCAACCAAGCTGTACCACCGCCATCACCAGAAAGCCAAGGAGCCAGACTGTGAACAGGGAACCTGAAACCAAATGACATACGTTTTTGATCAGTTCCATTTCCCAGAAAAATATCCTGGGTTAGGAAGTCTTCACTTGCCCACATTCCAAAGTGTTCTCATTGTGCTCTGTCTTACAGCGCTTTCTCTAGTGGGACTGAAGGGCAGCGAGCACTACGAGTACCTTCCATGTGCCAGGTACCTTATTAGAAAGTGAGGGTACCCAATTAGGGAGGGTACGCTACAGGTGTGGGTTTGAGGCCATGACAGGGGTCAGCCTAAGGGCATAAGCTCTTACGTCCAAGCCTAAACTTTCATTCTTGGTATGGTCCGTCCCTTCTCACTCCAGCCTCACTCTTTCTCCTTCCCCAGAGAATACAGTGGGTAAAGGTGAAGGTACAGGTGGGTGGATTAGCTGAAGCCCTGAGGAGCTCAGCTGCCTCTTACTGCCAGCTAAGAGCTGCTTGGTTTTCGGTCCAGCAGTCTTGTTCTGCCTTCAATTTTCAAGACCCATGATCAGCTTTGAGCGTCAGTGTCTAGGTCCTCGGTGGCCTGATGGCCTGGTGGCTTGGTTGCTATGGCAATCCTGCCAAGAGCTTTCCCTACTAAATGAAATAAAAAAGGAGGTGGAAAGGGAGGTGGCCAGCCTCATGGAGGAGGAAAGAAGAATTGTAATTGAATATCCCAATTACACTAACTGATATCTTTTGTGATTTAAAGCCCATAAAAGGAAGCAAGGGCAACACCAGCCTTGATTGAAAAAAGAAAGCTTCAAACAGGAAGGCAGAAGCTTTCTTCATTAGAGAAACTTCCACAGAGAATTTGGAGGATAAGGAAAGCACCCCAATATTAGGACTCAGACTGAACTCAGTAATTGATTCTGCCCATTACTCTGAAAGTTATTTTAAAATTCCCGAGCAAGATCCTTGTGTTTGAGGCATATTGGCAGGGAAGTACCAAGAATTTTCCTGAGGTGGGAAAGGGGCCTGGGTGCCCCACCCCCTGTCTTACTGTTTGAGGGCATTTCCCATGGTGACCACACGCAAGTCCTTGGCTCCCTAGGACGTAAGGCGGGGAGTGGTTTGTAGCTACTCAGCTGCCCATTTCTTTCCAGCTAAGATCTGCCATGTTTTCCTTCCTGTGAGCCTCTCTCCTCCACCCAATATTCTAGAATCTGTAATCATCTTAAGTGTCTGATGACTCAGTCTCAGCTTAATTGGCCCTAGCTTCCAGTTGCTATGGTGATGCAGCTGGGACCTCTGCTCGCTAACTTAAAATAAGAGGGAACTCGATATGGGAGGGAAATTTTAGATTGGCAGGAGAAAATATTTGTGAGATTAGCAAGAGTGATTGTTTCAAATGGAAAAGAGGAGAAACAGGACAGAAATTTAAATGTAAAAGGAAAGTTGTAGAAGGTTTGTGAAAAAGGAATCTTGAGAAAGGAATTATATGTGTGGTCAAGCTGAATAAGATTGAAATAAATTTAATCAAGTAAGCTAATTTAAATATCAAAAGTAAGCTGATGCAGAATTAGATTAGGTTTTCTCTTGCTGAAAAGGAGTATTGGTCTGCTACTGATACTGTGAAAAAGGTTTCTACCTAGAAAGCAAAGATTCTGTTTTATCATACAAGAATAAAGAATTAAGATTCTGTGTTTTATCAAAATAATCTCTAGTGTTTTCCGTTGTCTTAATCAGATCCTTGATTATTTAAAATCGAATCTCCTCAATAGTAAGCACTAAGTATTGCTAACAATATATAAATTTCTGTTTTTGTGTTTGAAATCTTTTATTATCACTTTTCTTAAATGCATAATTAAGCATTGCTTCATGAAGACTTATGATCCTATTTAGTCAAATGTCCAAACCTTTTGATATATATTGACAAACTTTCCAAAATTTAAATTACAGAATCTTGACCTGGGAATAACTTGGACGTTTTTCATAGGGACCCCTGGAACACCTCAAAAGATTTGTTTTCTCTCCTTACATAAGAGAAAGATTAAACTAATTAGGCTTAGTTTGGTTGGTTGAAATATTGAAAGCTTTGTCAAATAAGAAATAACATTGAGCTTTCTTTATGTTGTATTTGTATATGTTATAAGTGCTCTAGAAATCAGGTGACATTCCTGGAAATCTGAGATGTACTGACATAAGATGTCTGTCATTAAAACTGAGGCACACACTAAAGAGACTGAACTTGAGTATCAGATTGTGGGTCGTGAGTATGGACTCCATTGTTTTTTCAAAAATGACTCCTCATTGCCGGACTTTTGCCATTCTGATGTCTTTGTAATATGGCAGCAGTCTGCTCCTAAATTGGAGAAATTAAGATGGTTAAACAGTGGCTGTAAATTACACGAATAGTCGAGCCTATGGGAAACCCAAAACAGCCACTTGGTTCTTCCCAGCTCCCTGGCATTTTTTTTTTCAGTTTTTGCATTCCTTCATCCCCCATGGTACATTTAAGCCGGACTTCATTCAGTAGCCACGCAGTTTGAGTTATCAATATGTTCTCATTGCTGTATATCTGTTTTCTGGATGATTTGAAGCTTTCCCTGCCACACGGCTGATGCCTTCACAGGGACAAAGAAATTGTTAGAAAATGTTTTCCACTTGGGGTACACCTTCCACAATCTCTAGTGATCTTTGCTGAGGAAATCATATGAGCCTTGATGGACAGCCTTGTAAACTTCTTGGAATTATCACTTGACCATGTCACCCTCAATTATCAGGCAAGGTCTAGAGAACTAATGGGAAAATTGCATTCAAGCAAAGCAAGTCTAATTGCATAGGACTGAATGAAATGATGAAAATGATTATGATTTTTCTGACTTTTTGATTGAGGTTGCTGATTTTTTTAATCTTTTGTTTTCAGATAAAAGGAAACTTGTTTCTCTTAAACTACATATGACTTAGCAATTTGGTAAATTATTCCTTTGTAAGCAGAATTGAAACATTTATTTTCTTCTCTCCACCTGATCCCTCCAGAACTGGGAAACTCTCAATGACTGAGTATTAGTATTTTCATGGCAATATGTTTGTTTGCATAAATTCAGTAAGAATGTGTTCTCTCTCTCTCCATTTAAATATCTATATGTATATATATGTATATACGTGTGTGTGTGTGTGTGTGTGTGTGTGTATTTCATAAGATTGTGGAAATTGGAATGTTTAAACAGGCTTTATGTTTAAAAAAGTTATGTCAGTTTTAATTGATTGCATCTTTTTTATCTGATTGTACTGTGGAAAGAGTCATTGTGTCACACTGGGGAACTGGGACATGAAGGCTGTGAGCTCTTTCTTTTCACTAACAGAGGGAAAGACTCTAGAAGGTCAGAATCTTTTCACCCTTTTGGGTCCATGCATTTCTTTAATATCGCCAGAAATATTTACTGTTTGTCCCATCTGAAATCTGACAAGATATTAAATGGATTTAATAACTTTTTTGAACTGAAATTTGGCCAAATTGGAAGCTAAAGAATCAGAGCCTGATATGAATTGTTTTTATTTTGAGCCCCTTCCCCAAGCTAAAATAAATCTATACATCCAGAGGGAAAGCATCTAATTAGGGATTATGTAGTTAGACAAGTAGGTCAACATAAGAAGTCACTTAATGTTTTATCCAAATGGTTTTAAATTCAATTTTATTATTAGTTTCAAGTACACAGTACACTGCTTAGACATTTATATAGTTTATAAACGATCCCCCTGATTGCTCTTTCTCTCCTCTGGCTCTATACAGAGCCATTACATTACTGCTGACTGCGTTCCCTGTGCCATGCTCCCCATCCCTGTGACCATCTATCAACTCCTAATTTGTACTTCTTTAACCCTTCACCCCATTCTCCCTATCTTTATCATCCCCAATACCTAAGACTGAAGAAAAATGGGAGACTAGGGTATTTGTGAAAGTACAAATTGCTTTTATGGCTCTAAGTCTCCCTTGTCAAGGACAAAAACACATTTACATGCTTCTTTAACAAATATTTATTAAGAGAAAGTGTTAGCTATGTACACAGGGATCCTTAATTTATTCCATCTGCCAGAAATATAGTCTGTGTCCAACTCTTCTTTTACATCATTTTGTCCATCCTATGGCAGTAATTTTAAAATGAGGGAGTGGGGGGTCAGAACAGTTGCCCTGCGACGTGCTTCTAGGGTGTGCAGATTGTTTTGATCTCAGGGTAATTTTATCTCCAGGCTCAAGATAAACTTCTGCCCCTCGCTTCAACTGCCCAGAAAAACTTGAATCAGGGGCCTCGCCCATAATAAGAGGTTGTCAGAAATAAGCTCTTTTGACTCACCTGCAGGGCAGGGCAAACTGATAAGCAGTAAACACCTGCTGTCAACATTCCTCAGGGACCCTCTGAAGCCCCAGAGGCAGCTACTTCATCCCCAGCTCAGGATGCCTTGCACACCCACGTCCAGTGCTCTCCCTGCACCTCTCCTGCATGTGGGGTCCCTGAGCCCCTCGTGTGTGGGGGGGTTCCCATCCACATGTATGTATTAAATTGGGTTATCGTTTCTTGGTAATCTGTCTCATCTCTGTTTGATTATTAGATGAGGCAGGACAATCTTGAGGAAAGAATAGTTTCTTTGTCCCCCAAAATCTTAACTAGACTTATTGTGGGGATCATTTTTCAATGCACACAAATATCGAATCATGATATTGTACGCCTAAAATTAATGTAATATTATATGTCAATTATACTTTAATTAATAAAAATCTTTTTGAAAAAAGAATCAGCTAGAGACTTTGGCTAGAACAATTCCTAGAATAAAATCAAATTATACTCATGTTGTCAATGGTGTGGCAAATCCTATCAATGTAAGAAATGTCCAAAGCTGTATAGAATTTTTATAGGCGTCTATTTGAGCCAAACTGATGACATAAGCCAGGGAGCAAGCTCTCAAATGTTAGTCTTGAGAATAACAGTTGTGCAGCTTATTTTGTGAATTTGAAATTAAGGAAGCAATGTAAGGTAGATTACATGGAGGTGGAAGAAAGCAAGATGGGGATGGGATTACAAGATAGGGGAGGGGGGTTAGGAGGCTGGGAGAATGGGGCAAAGAGTTAAAGTACAAATTAGTAGTTGACAGTTGGGCACGGGAATGGGGAGTGTGACAGAGGGAATGCAGATAGCATTAATATGATGGCTGGGTGGAGGGCCAGGGGAGGGAGGGAGCAAATGGAGGATCATTTTATGAACTATATAGATGTCTAAGCAATGTACTGAATACTTGAAACTAATTGGGATAAATAAATTTATTTTTAAAAAAGATAAGGAACGATCTTGTTGACTACGTGCCCTCTCAAGTCTGGTTAGTGGCTTATTTCAAAGGTTGTTAGCCCAGATCACAGAAACAATGGACAGGGCTGGCTTAATGCAAAGACAAGCCTTTTATTAAAGAAATTACGAGCCTAAGGGGTGACTGCTCACTGTATCCTGCCCAGTTAGAAGTTTATGATCAGAGCACCGTGTGAGGTTACCTTCCATAGGAGCCCTTCTTTTGCCCACATAGTCTGTACAGTATGATGTTGATAACGCAGAATAAGATGAAACTCTTTCAAATGTTGTTTGTGAACAGCTTTTAATGAATGGTGAAAATACTACATAAAAACGCTAGCAGTTTATACAAGGCAATACACAAGTATACTAGTGGTCATTGCTGGGTGGTGGACTGGGGTGGTATTTACCTTCTTAATTTCATTTGCTAGATTCTCAACATTTATACACTCAGCATCTTGAGATTCATTTATTTAACAAAACAAGAAAGTGAAAATAAGCCCTACAGGAGACTTGGTACAGTGGCTATAAGAAAAAGTCATACCCCAGAAAGTTTCCAAGCAGCCTAGTAATCAAGGACAGTGAAGGAAACAAGTGGGAGCCGCCAGGCCTCCTAACGAGACAGGCCTCAGCCGCGGAGTGGCTTGTGTTTTGAATCTGAGCGACACTTTTTTTTCAAACACAAAGGTGGGAGGGAGGCATGGGGCTGCGAGCGTCCGCGGCGCAATGCTGCCACCAAGCGGCCACAGTTTCACTGAGCCGGAAAGAAGGTCGGCGGGGACATTTCCCTTGCAACTCAGAGCAGTCCACAAAAGGACCTAACCATGACAGTAGGAGAGGGAAAGCGACAGCAGCTCGAGCAGGGAGCCCAGGAAGCAGCTAGCAGGGACACCAAAGAAGTCGCTTTGCCGTGCAGGCCGTAGGGCGGTCTCCCGAATCTCCGCCCCGCCAGCCAGAGCAATGGCAGCCGGAAGTCGATGTTGTGGCAGCAAGGTCCTTCCGGGCGAGAGCGCACTGGCTGATGGGAAGTGTGGCCGTGTGGCTTAGGTTGTGTGGCATCAGGCGCGTTCTTTAGCACCCATGGCCGGAGTGTATTTTGTGGACAGTTTTGTACGTCCCTGTGGTGGCAGACATGACTGGGAAGAGTGAGAGCAAGGAGGGGGAAAGACGCTAGTCCTGGGACCCATTCTAAGAGTCACTTTGTCAACAAAAATTCCAAAATAAATTAAAAGACAGTTTTATTCAAATATGATTTGCAAATCGAGGACATAGCCCTGGGTATGAACCAAAGACATGTTCCAAAACGGAGGGTATGGGGCAAGGTTTTTAAAGGCAAATCTGTAAGGAGTTGATGATCAAAGGGCTGAGTTGCTAGAGGAAACGAGATCATAAACTTACATTACATTTTCTGATTGGTGGGGTCAACTGAATTTTCAAGGTCAGCTGACTCAGTGGTCAGCAAGTGGGGTTGTTGGATGAAACATTAGGAAACATGATTAGGATTTTGTCAACGTCCTAGTTCTGGTTCAGTCTTGTACAACAAAAAGCTTTGGGTTACTTATCAACAGAAATCCGACAGTACAGAGAAACTGTTTGTTCTGCAGGCAGTTTCCAAGTCCAAGGATCACAGTCACGCTCTGTAAAGCAGCCTCAGGATCCAAACTGCAAAAATGCAAATGTTCAGCCACCGTTATGATATTAAAGTTCTTACAAGTTCTCAGTCTGGAGGAGAAATGCGAAGATCAACATGCGCATTCCTGACTGGACATGCACATTACTGCTGTACGGAATTCCCAAGCCAGTTGTGTCATCTCTGCCTTCATGCTATTCGATGGGAGAGTTCTGCTGTTCCTTTAGTTTGTGGGTCCAGATCTGGGTGCTTGAGTGGAACTAGCCCTGGAACCGGTCTTAAGGGCATCACCCATCCAGCCATGCACACATCCGTTCATTCATGAAACAAATATTCATTGAGCACTCATTATGTACCAGATACAGTTTTAGACCCCAAAGACCCAAACCACTTAAGAACACAAGAGGTCTGTTCTCAGGGGTCGTTCCTTATAATGGGTAGAGACAGAAAATAAATAAATCACTGTTAACTTCAGATAGTGATAAGTAACACTTAGAAAATAAAATGGGTTGATGTGACAGAAACAAATGTGATTTTTTTTTTTTTTTTGCTGAGTGGTCAGATTTGGCTTCTTCAAGGGAAATGACAGTTGAGGATATTAAGGAGTGGTCCTGTATGGTGGTGATGATGACACTGATAAGAATAAAAGCTTCTTCCTGGTTTCACACTGTTTCATGCATTATTAATAGATTAGATTAACACCAAATATAGACCTACCTGCAGTAGCTCCTGGACTCCCTAAGCTGGTATCAGAATAGAAAATTCTTATAGACGGCCTTAGTGGATGAGGCCCAGGAAGAGCATGGACAACAAAAACTGCTATGTTAGGGCCTTGAGTACTTAGGTTAACCCTCTTTCCACTGAACTCCAAAGAGCACAAAAGGTGGGGAAACCTGGTTCTGCTCATCTTTGTGGCCTGCTGTCCTTATGGTGTCCTTTTTCTATGGGTTCAAGGATCTTATCCTTTCAGGTTAGGTCACCATGAGGCTTTGCTTTGTTTTAATGGGGTAGTATGTCACAGACATGCAGTACTATCAATGGGATGATAGTGGGATTTTAATTCCAGATAAGTTTGGAATGTGCCAATAGCTGGTACTGTGAAAAGCTGGCATAAGTAGAGCCAGTTTGAAATGGAGTCAAGGCAGCAATTCCAGAGAAGTTGCCTTGTACATTGTACTCCTCAAACATCTGGAATGTTTGAAGTGGGCAAAATAACCTTTGGGGTGAGCCAAACCAACATTGTGTTCCAAACAACTGTTTGTTAGGGTAACAGGAAAGCAGACCTCCTGACTGTGAGGACTGAGAATTAAGAACGTTCTTCAGAATTAGCACCACCATGTGTTGCTAAAGAATAACTTAGCTTATTAGTGCTAATAGAAATTTCTTCCTTCTATTCATGTAATTATGTCTCTTTCCTTTCTTATGAAATCCCTGCACCTTCACTCTGTAATTGGAACACTATTTGGGTTTCTGCCTGAATCAGTGCTTCCTGAATAGCTATTCTTTGACCTCAAATAAATGCCTGTTGTGTCTCACTTTGGCTTTTTATTTTGAAGGTTAACAGTATAGTAGGTCCTACATAATTTCAGAGGCTTCATAGACTTGGCACAGGTGGCCATGCCCGTGATATTTTAAGGAATCATCTGGTTCAGCATGAAGGTGAAATCATGTTGACAACAGTATCACGAATTGAATAAATGAATGCATGAATGCATGGATGAACCTTCTGTGGTAGACCACAGTAGGACCCTCTCAGTTATCCTGGATCTGAAGGAAAGAAGGGAGGTGAAAAGCTACAGACACACCACTAGCTGTGGTTCACCTTTTGTAGGTGTGAGGTACTCAGTGAAGGGAAATTAGAAAAATAGGCCTTCAGAAAGAATGGTCACAATGAGGTCCAGGGTTTGACTGTCCAAACTAATATTCCAAGGGCTTTGACCTGAGAAAATTGGATCTGAGGCAAAAGAACTGTCAATAGACGAAGGAAAGTGAATGAGTGGTTGTGGCAAGTGGGGGAGAGGCCAGAGTACGGCCGGTTGCTCTAATGTGAGATAGATACTGAAAAGAGTCCCCGATGCCCTGTTAGAGGACACCTACTATTCGTGTTGAGTGGGAGGATGGAGGACATCAGTTATTTTAGGCTAAGGTAGTGGCAAGTCTTCGCTTGTTGTGTTGGATGGTGGGTTGCAGGTGACGATGATCTTCAGTTCTACATTCAGCACCTGCCTTTTCTCCCAAGTAAAGGCTATGACAAGGTTCTGAATACTGAGATTTAGGATTATCTATACTCTGCATATAATTCAGCTACACTGTTTTGAGGGCAAACTCCCTGTAGAGACAGAAGGAAAGGGAGATTAGAGGTGGATGAAATGACTGCCGTGGTATGTTTTGATCAATGTTAATAATGATAATGGTAATGATATAATAATAATGGCTTGCATCTGTTGCGGTTTACTATGTGAAGGCTAGCTCTTCAAAATCAGATTTTTTGCTGCTGTTGTTTAGTTTGTGTGTCTGATTGTTCACTAACTTACCCCAATAGTGCCTGGTATGAAGTAGGTGCCCAATAAATGCTTGTTGAATGAATATATATTACCAACATCCTCCATCGTTACTCAATTGTTTTTAATCCAGTGAAGAATGAGAGAGGGATGTTAATGTCCCCCCCCCCCAATGATCTTTCTCTCAATTTCCTGTTATGGTTGCAGGTAAAAGATCAATAGGGTTTCTTGGAATTCTATTCGTATTTACGTGTTATGCATTGATTAGGCCATCATCTTGAGACTACTCTTCCATTTTACTGTTGTCTAATGAGCTCCTGGTCAGGCCTCCGCATTCACCATCACTAATACTACTGAGCATCCATTAGTCTCAGATGCCTCTACCAGGTGCGACCACGCGGCAGCGCAGCACTTTGAGGTTTGCGTGGAGCGGGGGAGGCAGCGCCGCGGCTTCCGCCTCCAGGCGCAGGCGCGTGTGCGCAGGCGCGTGCGCGCAGGCGCGTGCGCGCAGGCGCGTGCGCGCAGGCGCGGGCGCCGGGCGCCGCTCTGGCCGGGTCCTCCGTTCCAACGAGTGCGGCAGGAGCTTCCACAAAGCCATTTCCGGGAAGCGCGGTCGCGCTTTGTTCGCTGCAACATGGAGGCGAGCGGCGGAGCCGATGAACCGGTGAGGCTCTGTTCTGCGGTCGCCTGCGCGGGAAGGTCGAGCCGGGTCTGGCCTTGAACTCTGTCCCCCCCTTCTCCTTCTCAGGTCTCCGGGGAGTTGGTGTCAGTGGCTCACGCTCTTTCTCTCCCAGCCGAGTCTTATGGCAACGATGTGAGTATGACTCACCCGCGGCTCCTGTTCGCCCGCTAGTCCGGGGTTTCTGCAGGGCCTGCCACAGAATTGCAACCCCTGCCCAGATGCCTTCTCTGGATACTCTCCCGTCCTCCGGGAACCACGCCTTCCCATTATAGCCTCTTTGGTCCACGAACGCAGGCCTAACGTCCATGGAATTACTTCGCTAACTTTGCTGCCCTCTACAATCCCCTGTGAAGCATTTAAGTATCTCGATGTCCGGGGCGCAGTCCATATCTATTAAATCAGAGTATCTGGGAGGTGAGACTCAGGAGTCCGTATTTTTAAAAGTCCCCGAGTGATTCCACTGTGCGGTAAAGTCGCACTGGCTTCCACTGTGTCTGCTTTAGATTCTTAAGGAGAAAGCACATGATATGTTTTGAGGTACGAGATACAGGGGCATGAGGATAGTGGTAACTCAAATAAGTTGTGATATGTTACATGAATGAATGGATCGGGGCATAAGGCACAAAGCAGTTTAGCTGAAAAAAGAAACCTCTAAGGACCCAGACAGTAGAGGAAGACGTCGCTGACATAGTGAATCTCAAACTGTATCCTCAAACTGTAGGTGGACAAAGTACATGAATTGGCAGTCAAACGAAGGACATGGAGGTAAAAATGCAAATGGCTTCTTCTGGGGACAGTGAAATAGACCCCTCCATATGAAGTGGGAGATCCTAACAGATAACCAGGGCTTTTATGTACTTGTCATCAACTAATAACTAAGGTGGTGGGTGCTGGGTAACGCTTATTTCTAAATTACCCTGCTTCATGATACTGTCTCTTTTCTAAGTGTTACAGGATGGGGAATTTGCTGTCAGCTAAACACAGATGATTATAACATGCCACACTCTTCAAAGTGAAGAGTAATTTCACTTCCGCTGTTTTGTTCTCTCAACAAGTCGGTCGTGCGCGTTTATTATTTCACTTTTGCAATACTGAACCCAGTCTTGAGAAGGCTCTTTACTGATGTATTTAGTCCCTCACATTTTCACTAACTTTAGGAAAAATACGGCCAGTGGCTCATTCTGCTTGTTAGACTACGAATATAGCTTCTTTTGTTTGTCATAAGAACAGAAGAATTAGTGTCCAAAACCAGTAGTCCAGTTTTTATCCTTTGACAATAATGCCGTGTTTGGTAGCCCTCCTGAGCATCCACAGACTGCCTTAATTTGTTCTCCAGTAGCAAGACTGGGAGATTTCTGACCAGGTATTCTTTACTCCCTTGTAGCCTGATATTGAGATGGCTTGGGCCATGAGAGCAATGCAGCACGCCGAAGTCTACTACAAGGTGAGTCGTCTGTCTTCATTATGAAGCAGAATTAAACATGTACTGTGTGGTTCTCTGCTAATCATTTTTCTCTGCAAATTAAAAAGTTGTGTTTCGGAAATAATTTTTATTGCTGTAAGATCTTACCTTCAGAGGACAGGAGTGTAGAAATGAATTGTTTTGACAATAAGGACTTGCAGCTCGTTGCCTAGAGTTATGTTGCTGACAAAAGTTTGCCTGGCATTTAATAAATGTTCGTCAACTGAATAAACAGTCTACAGAGGGCAATAACCAGGCAGTACTAGGGCCAAAAGTGTTTGCATTGGTGGAAGGGAATGTCGTATATTATGGCCCTTCACAACTATGTCACGATTCATCCACAACCTAGGCCGTCCATACTTTCTAATGAACTCTTCTGCCCTGAGACCCATAAGGGTTTTCTGGGGATGGCGGAATAGAAGTGTAGCACGTTAGAGACTAGCATGTATTTGTTGTCTTATTGTCTGGCAGCTGATTTCATCAGTTGACCCACAGTTCCTGAAACTTACCAAAGTGGATGACCAAATCTATTCTGAATTTCGGAAAAATTTTGAGAATCTCAAGATAGATGTATTGGACCCAGAAGAGCTCAAATCAGTATCAGCTAAAGAGGTAAGAAATTCCTCTCTTAAACATTGTCTAGCATCTGACCAACAGTTATTGATTGTGAATGCGTTTTTATGCATTTAAATTCAGAAACGGGTTCAAGGAAAATATGTAAAGAACCACGGCTCTTATGCAGTTATCTAATAAGTTAGGAATGTTTTTCTGATTCATGGGTTTTTCATATTCATTGAATCTGTTTTTCCTCCTTTTTGACTTTGACATTACATCCTTGAACACCCAGCCCTTTCTAGGAAGGAGGAATACACTTACTTACATGAGTAGCTTAACCAGAGTGCTCAGAGGGAAGATTGGCAAAGAGGATACAGGGAGGTATTTGGATTCTCTGGATATAAGTTGACATTATCACAGGCCATGTGATAACTAATTGAAAAACTTGTGTTTTGCCTCGCTTACTTCACTATCTTGTACAGAGTGATAAAACTATTATAGTTGGAGAAAAAATTTCCCTAAGAGGAGGCCCTTGGCTTTTTAATTTTGTAGTCAAGGATTTAAGTATTT
Organism: Eidolon dupreanum; assembly: GCA_028627145.1. Taxonomy (NCBI): domain Eukaryota; kingdom Metazoa; phylum Chordata; class Mammalia; order Chiroptera; family Pteropodidae; genus Eidolon; species Eidolon dupreanum. Next base: position 101,521,741 of record CM053505.1, read on the forward strand.
TCTCAGGTGAAAATACTGTCCGTACTGAGAAATACAAGTCTACAAGCACAATAGATAGCACAGAAACTCGCTGCCCTAGTCTCTTTCACTCTGGTTATTTTCCTAACTGGGGAAGTAGAAGGCACTCTCCTGGTCTGATTTCACCAGTGTGTGTCATCAGTCAGCTAAGGTCTCTCTTTTTGCTTTTATAGAAGTGGAGGCCATTCTGTTTGCAGTTTGATGGGGTTATAGAAGACTTCAACTATGGTACTTTGTTGCGACTGGATTGTTCTCAGGGCTACACTGAGGAAAACACAATCTTTGGTGAGTTTCTTGCCTCTGGAATTGTTTCTGTATAAGATGAATGAGGAATCTGGTTTTCATGATGCATCAGCGATATGGATAGTTAGTTTGGGGATCGCCTTATTTGTTATACCTTTAAAGATCATGTCACTGTTTCTTCAGTAACTGTGAGATAGTTAAGTATTTCAGCCTCATTTATTATAGGATTAGAATTTCATGTGTCTGAAACTTAATGACTGTGCTTGAGTACTTTGCAGGGTAGTTCAGCTTTGTCAATAGATTTCCTTTAGGTTTACAGAAGTCACTGTGACTAGGGCAGTAATCAGTTCTATTCACCTTTCAGCCCCCAGGATACAATTTTTTGCCATCGAAATTGCTCGGAACAGAGAAGGCTATAACAAAGCCATTTACACCAGTGTTCAGGACAAAGAAGAGAAAGGAGCCAACAATGGAGAAAAAGAGAAAAGCGACGAAGGAGAAGAGAAAGAGAAAAAACCCAAGAATGGAGTCAACAAAAGTGATGAAATAGCTATGTAAGGTGGACAGGGAGCAGCACTCTAGAAGCTGTGGCTCGGCTGAGTCTCCAAGTACCGTGACGTTGCCTGCACAGAGCCCTGCGGTTGACGGCATGCCCTGTGCAGTCGAAGGCCATCTTTCCATCCTGATGATCAGGAGCTGCCCTGGGGGTTCTCTTGTAGGAATTGGCTTAAAGGCTATTAGTTGGGTCATAGTTGATTGTTTCTTGTTATATTTTTTTCTTGGTTTTCTCCACCAGTTAAAGAAGAAATTTTGTAAATAAATTTCTTTTGGTTCTTATGACTGTCTATATCTGTGATTGACTTTGGTAAAGATATTTAAAATTATTCGACAGTTTAGTTTTTTCAGATATATAATCTCTCTGCCTTGTTTTATATAAAATGATTTATGGCTGTTTCTTAATGCTTTTCAGTCTTTCCTGTACTGAAGTTCCTCACCTCTTTTAAGTTATACATGCTTTTAGGATTAGAAGTCCTTACATAACAATTGACACTTGCCATTGGAGTGGCGATAGCTTTCTGATTTACTTTGATATATCTGGCACGACATTTGATGACTACTCCGGGGATAACGGCAGCAACCTAACCTGCCAGACTAGCGAATGCAGCCCAGTTCACACCAGAGGTACAGGAGACTGGGCCTGCCTCGGTGCCCGCTTCTGTTCTGGTAGCCTAGCCATTACCCGAAAGCAAGCAGAAATTAACAATTAAATGCACAGCCTGGTAGAGTAATTTCCCATCTATAAGCTACATTAACACAGAAATGAACATGTTTTTCAATGATACTGTCAGACTCCAATTGATTTTATATGGACAGGGGTTTTCTTCTCATCTACTGACTTTAAAGAGTGCATGTTTCAGTTACTTTTACATATATGTAAAGGTTTGTGCACATCCCCATACATACCCTGACCTTGATTGCTAAAACTAGAAGAAGCCACCATGTTTATAATGCATATAGTAAATACACTTAAGAGTCCAACCACAGAAAGATCATGCAAAAAAAACCAAACATTTACTAGAGCAGAGAAGGGAGAAAATGAGGCTTTTTTTCCCCTGATGAACATAAGAGAAAAAGAAAAATTTAACTCAATTGATGAGTTGTCCCCCAACTGATATAGATATACACACACATAGCAGCAACAATTGTGCACAAAGCAAATAGGTTTCTCCCTGAATTCTCTTTGGCCAATTCTGAAAAATATTTAAAACTTTCATTAGAGTTTTCATTTTATAAAACTATGTTTTTAAACAGGTTGGAGAGTGTTAAATACTTCATACTAGGCAGATGTTTTAAAATTAAGAACTTCCTTTACTGTATTAACTTTCTTTAGTTTTGATATATTCTTAAATATCCACAAACATGTATCCATACACATTGCCTCAAGGACTGAGGAAGAATAAAGGTTACTGGCCCTGTACAACTGTGCCTCTGGTAGCCTTTTATAGGTTGCTCACCAGCAAAAAACACAACAACAAACAAAAACAAAAAAACTGGCTTAATTACATCTCTCTGATTTTACAGAGAAATTTGGACTGCTTTAAAACAAGAAGTACCTGTCCAAGGGCTAGGGCATAAAAACTGGGGACAAGGAGGGGATTAAGAACGCAATACTAACGCCACACTGTAAAGCTGACAGTCCGAGGCAGCATCCAAGGTTTAAGGGGGAGAAGTGGGCAGAATTCTTAAGATGGCCGCAAGCTCTCCATCCCTATTATACATGCTCTGTATAGTTCCCTCCTGTTGGTGTGGGCAAGATTTGTGAACATGAAGGAATTTTTTTGTGTGTTTATGTTACTAACCATTTGGGGATTGTTGTAAATGGGTCTGGCTTAATCAGGTGAGTTTTTAGTTTTATTTATTTTTATTTATTAATGTTTTCACCTTTATTCCCAAATCTGAGCTTCAAAAAAGGTGCTATTTAAAACCTCTAAAATAATAGCAATGTTACTCTAATCATTTAGTCTAAATCCTACACTTGGTCCATTTTGTTAATAGAGTTGCATCTAGTAGAACCAATCCTGATGTTTTGGTGAGTATTCAGTGTAGAATATTTAATAAAACAAAGGAAAATGACCATTCCAGGCCATTGTATCTTAGAGGTGGCATGTGAGACCCAGTCCAAGGCAGGTGAGTTTTTAATGAGACAGGAAGCAGCAGCAGATGTTCTCTTGGCTTCGACTAAGCAAATAGCCATATCGTGAGAAAAGGCAACATCAGTAGAAATATGGACTTGAAGGGGGCTGCTGCTGAGGGCTCAAAAGGAAGCAAGGAACAAGTTACTGGAAACTGGAGGGGATCCTGTTAGTAGGTGGTAGCATAATTAGAGGCCAGGCAGTTTGAGATTTGACCCCTTGCTCCAAATTACTTGGGAGATGATAACAAGCCATCAAGCCAGGCTTGATATAGCACATAAATGTCTATGATTTCTTCAGAATTTGGTGCCATTCCAGTTATTTATGTCCATGACATCTTTTGGAGGCAGGGAAAGGGCACAGACGAATTGTCTGCATTTACAAAAGAAAAGGTCTCCCCTGGATCAGAAGCAACAGGGTTTGTTTGGGAGCATAACAGGTGAGCATGGGGCTGCGGTAGGCCCTGGTGGCCCTGGTGACTCTGTGACCTGGGAGGAGCCACTGCAGCTTTGTTTGAGTTATAAGTAGATTTGGATGCTTTGGTCGGATTCCCCCAAATTCTTTTGACAGGTGACCATGTTCACCTGCTTGCTCTGTGTTTGTCGCCCCCATCCCAGGTTGCGTACAGACTCTTCTTCACCTTGTTTGCCAGGCTGAGGAACAGAAAGTAGCCTGTGTTTTGAGGAGGCGGAAGTCAAATACACATTTATTTTTTACTGTGACCTGTTCAGGACCACATTTTACAAAGTGCCTTGTTTCATTATTGTTTCTGGAAAGGAAAATTCTATTAAAATAGCTTTAGTGTGAATATAGAATAGTTTTTTAAATTAGGGCTTATTTTGAAAAAATCTGAGTTTAATTCAAATGTATGCCAGTACCTTCCAAAGTAAGGTACTCAGAGACAGTTCTGATCAGATGGCTCGGAGAAAGTTCTGGGATATTCATATTGGAAGATTCTCTATTAAAGAATTTCTTTGACTTAAATCTAACCAAACTTGTGACATTATTCTTTGTGCATTTTTATTATATAGTGTTAACAAGCTTAGTTGCAAACCAAATACTTAAGCTATTTGTTTTAAAAAATTTAATCGAATATTAAAAAAGTGAAAAAATATGTAGTAGTAATATATAAAAAGGTAAAACATCAATGTCAAATAAGGATCCTTCCAGGAATTAAAGGCCGATTCAATATTTAAGAATGAATGTAATTCACTACATTAAGAGACAGGAAAAACAGTAAGACCACCTCAAAAGATGCAGTAAAAGAATAGGACAAATTCAACAGCCAATCGTCCTGTGTGTTCTCATCGTGATGGGAACAGAAGGGACCTTCCCTAATCTGGTCCAGTGAATTTCAACGTCGCCCACAGCTAACAGCACCCCTGGTAGAAGAGCTTCCCGCTGAGATCCGGCACGTGGCAAGGACTTCCTCTCAACCCTACCGGGTGGGGAGCTTCCACTGTGGCCCCGGAAGGGGAGGGGACCAATGAAAGAACTCTCGGAGTGGCTGTGAGCTAGGGACCGGTCAAGGAGTCCACCGTTCAGAGGACACACTAGTGTCCCAGTGATGGCGCAGTGCACGTGCATGACGTCCCGGAAGACAAGGCCAATCAGAATCCTTCCCGGTGGGGGGGGGGGCACGTGGGGCTGTGCCTGGCCTAGGAGTGGGCAGTGGGTCCAGACTCGCCCTGTCCTCTTGGGTCCCCTGACCTCCCCCCAGCAAGGGGTATGGTCACCTCCCCGGTGGTCCTGCTTCCTGGGTTTCTGCCCTTCTGAGTACCTGTGGGGGCTCTTGTCACCTGGAGTTTGCAATTACCTGCTTCAGGTGAGTTACTGTTTAGCAGTTGTAGCTTGGCCTTTCTATTCATATTCTCTTCTCATTTGGGGAGAGAGTCATTTGTACTTTGTTATATTGATTTAAAGAGGATTTTAAAAAAGAGTCTACAAATTAATTCTTTACTGGCTGGCTCATTTATCTTGTGTGTACTTGTTTTCTAGTCCAGTCTTACTTGTTTAATTTTATTTTCTATTTCATTCTTGCTGGTGCACAGTAATCATTTGATTTTTTTATATTGAAATTAATTTACTGATGGTTATTGTTTTGGGTTGTGGTGGATTCTTTATGTATATTAAAGTGTCATTCACATATAATAAGGATTTTATTATCTAAAAGTTGACCCTTATGCCTTTTCACTCCTTTTTTCATGCTTTATTGCCCTGAAAATACCTTGGAATAGTACTGAATGAAAGTCATAACAGTTGGCAGCCTCGTGTGACTCTGGCTCCCGGGAAATAGCTTTCAATAGTTCTGGGCAATTAAGATGTTAACCTCTGCATAAATAAGTAAGGAAGTTGCTTTCTTTTATGATTTTGCTTAGAGTTGTTCTGATGCCTAACAGTTGCATTTTATTACACGCTTTTTTAACATCCTAATTGATCATATGATTTTCTCCTCGTATTTCTCTGATAATGAAATGTTTTACATGGTTTCTTATTGAATTTCAACTGCCCTCACATGTTCTAGTATATTTCACTTGGTATTGATCTATTCTGTTTTCATACATGGATTAATTCATATATTTTGCTTAGAATATCTATATCTCTGTTTATGCAAGCCATGCCCTGTACATTGCTTATTTTCTAATGTCCTCTTGAGATTATATTGTCAATGTAATGGTGGCCTCATTAAAGAAACTGAAAAAAAAGACTGGGGAATTTAGCTATTTTTCTTATTTTTAATTGTTTATAATTGTTTTAAAGTTTTGCTTGTGGAAAGTTTTGTTCTTGTTAATTGGTTTGACTTTTTAACAATTGACTCAATTTACTTAGTAGATGTATGAGTTTTCCTATTTCATGGTTTTTTGTGTGTCAGTCTGGTACACTGGTTTTTTAAAAAAATTATTTATTTGAATTAGTTTCAAGTATACAGTACATTGGTTAGACTTCTATATTGTTCATAAACCTATTCCCCCGATGGCTCTCTCCCTCCCATGGCCCTCTACCCCGCCATCATATTAATGCTGACTGCGTTCCCTGTGCCGTGCTCCCCATCCCCGTGACCACTATCGACTCCTAATTTGTACTTCTTTAACCCTTCACCCCATTCTCCCATCCCCCCAATTCCCCTTCCCTCTGTCTGTCACCAAATTGTCCACTATATTTGTGAGTCTGGTACACTGGTTTTTATAACAAGGTGAATTTTGACCTCTACTGTCTAATCTTTAGTCCTAAGCATTTCACAAAAACCTCTAAGTATCTCGTTAAGGCCTAAGAGCTCTGTAGAGAATCTCTTATGTGACTTCTGATGCTGGTCATTTATGTTTCTTCTCTTAATCCTTTCCTTACACAGTTTTGCTAGTGATTTATTAACTTTATTAATATTATTTTAAAAATAACTTCTAGCCTGCTTTGTTTCTGTTGTGTTTCCTCCTCTTTCACTTGATTTTTGTTATTTCATCATGAAAAGTGATTCTCTACTACCATCTTGTGGGCATATTGTGAATAACACCCATGGGTTTGTTGTCATAAAGTGTTATTATTCTTTGCTGCTGTCTTGTGTGTATCTCAACACCTGAGGTCATGAAAAGCTTTTTCTGCTGCCATCTCTTGAGCTCTTGGAAAGTTGCACATGAGTGTATGTCATTATGAAACTTTCTTTTCCTGCCATATTCTTGTAGGCTTTTTGAAAATAATATTGGAGTGTATGTCATCACGAAAAGTTATTTTCTCCTGCCACCACATGAGCATTTTGGGACTAACACTCGAGTGTATGTCATAAACAGTTATTCTTACTGCCATCTCTTGTGCATCTTGGGAATAACGCAGTCATGCATGTTATGAAAAATTATTCTCTGTTGCTATCTTGGGCATTTGAAAATAGCACCCACATGTATGTCATTATCAAAAAAAAAAATCTTTCTGCTGCCATCTGGTGGGCATTTTGAGAACAACACCTGAATTTAGGTCATCATGAAAATTTATTTTCTGCCCCCATCTTGTGTACATCTTAAGAATAAAACCAGAGCATAAATAATAAAAAGACATTCTCTGGTGCCAATTGGTGAGCATTTAAGGAATCACACCCGAAAGTTTGGCATCACGAATATTCATTTTCTGCTGTTATCTTGTGGACATTTGGGTAATAACACCACAGTGCATGTCATGTTATTGCTGCTCGTATCTCATGTGCATTTTGAAATACCCAAGGGCATGTTGTTATGAAAAGCTATGGTCTGCTGCCATTTGGTGTGCATCTTCAGAAAATCTCAGGAGTGCATGTTATGAAAAGTTATTCTCTGCTGCCATCTCGTGGTATTTTGAAAATAACACTCAGATTTATATCATCATAAGGTTTAGTTTCTGCCCCTATCTTGTCTGCATCTGAGGAGTAACACGAGTGTAAGAAATAAAAAGTTATTCTCTGTTGCCATCTGGTGGGAATTTGAGGAATAACATCCAAGTGTTTGTCATCATGAATGTTTGTTCTCTGCTGACATCTGGTGGGCATTTGTGGAATAACGCCACAGTGCATGTCATTAAGTTATTTTGACTGCTATCTTGTGTGAATTCTGAAAATCAACCCAAGGGCTTGTCGTTATGAAATAGTTTTATCTGCTGCTATTTTGTGTGCATCTAGGAAAAACACAGCAGTGCATGTCATGAAGTGATTCTCAGCTGCCATCTCGTGGGCACTTTAAAAATAACACCCAGGCGTATGTCATCATAAAAATTTATTTTCTTTTGCCATCTGGTGGGCATTTGGGGAATAACACAACCGCATATGTCATAAACAGTTATATCTGCTGATATTTCCTGTGCATTTAGCAAATAACCAAGGGCATGTCATTATGAAAAATTATTGTCCGCTGCCAGTTCATGTGCATCTTGGGAAAAACACAGGAGGGTATGTCATGAAAAATTTTCTCTCCTGCCGTCTTGTGGACATTTTAAGAATAACACCCAGATGTATGTCATCATTAACATTTATTTTCTATTGCCATCTGGTGGGAATTTTGGGCATAACACCCACGCGTAAGTCATCATGAAGATTTATTTTCAGCTTTCATCTTGTGTGCAATTTGGACTAACTTCAGAGTATAAGTAATCAAAAGTTATTTTATGCTGCCATCTAGTGAGCATTTTAGAAATAACAGCCAAGTGTTTTTCATCAAGAATATTCAATTCTCTGCTGTCATCTGGTGGGCATTTGGAGAATAACACCACAGTGCATGCCATAAAAAGTTATATCTGCTACTATCTCGTGCACATTTTGAAAATAACACCCAAGTGTATGTCACCATGAAAAGATATTCTCTGCTGCCACCTCTTGGGTATTTTGAAAGTAATACTCAAGTGTATATCATCATGAAAAGTTTCTGCTGCCATTTTGTGTGTATCTTCAGAATAATATAAGAGTGTATGTCATAAAAAGTTACTCTCTGGTGTCATCTCGCGTGCATTTTGGACATAACACCTGAGTGTATGCCATCATAAAAAGTTAATCTCTCCTGCCATCTCATGTGCATTTTCCAAATAATACCTGAAAGTATGTCATTATGAAAACTTATTGTCGACTGCCATTTCGTGTGTATCCTAAAATAACACCCAAATGTATGTCATGGAGTTGTCCTCTGCTGCGGTCTTATGTACATTTTTAGAATACACTTGAGTGTATGTCATGAAAAGTAATTCTCTGCTGCTATCTTGTGGGCATGTTGGGAATAACATCAGAATGTTTATCATCATGAAATGTTACTCTTTTCAGTCAACTCGTGTGAGTCTCAAGAATAACAACCAGTGTATGATATTTAAAGATTTTTTTCTTCTGCTAGCTTGTGAGCTTTTTGAAAATTATGTTCTAGTGTATGTTGTCAAGAAATTTTTTTTTCTGCTATTATCTTGCAGGCTTTTAGAAAATAACACCCAAGTGTATGTCATCATGAAAAGTTAATCTCTGCTGCCATTTCATGTGCATTTAGAGATTAATACCAGAGGGTATATTCTGAAAAATTATTTGTGCAGCCATCTCATGTGTTTTTTGAGAATAGCACTCGAGTGCATGTCATAAACTGTTATTCTTTGCTGCCGTCTCATGTCCATTTTGAAAAGGAAACTTGAGTTTATGTCATCATGAAGTTATTTTCTGCTGTTATCTCATGTGCATCTAGGAAATAACCTCGAATGTAGATCATGAAGTTCTCTGTTGTCATCTCATGTATATTTTGAGAATACAATTGGGTGCATGTCATCATGAAGGTAATTCTCTGCTATCATCGTCTAGGCATATTGAGAATAAAACCCAAGGGTTAGTCCTCATGAAATGTTATTGTTTGCTGCTGTCTGTGTGTATCTCAGGAATAACACCTGACGTCATGAAAATTTTTTTTTTTTTTTGCGATCTCATGGGTTTTTTGAAAATTACACTGGAGCGTATGTTATCATGAAAAGTTTTTTTTTCCTGCTGTTATCTTGTAGGCTTTTTGAAAGTAATGTTTGAGTGTATGTCATCAAGAAAAGTTAGCAATTCCTGCCATCTCATAAGCATTTTGGGACTAACACTTGAGTGCATTTTGAAAATAACAACCAGGTTATGTCGTCATGAAAATTTATATTCAGCTGCCATCGGGTGGGCATTTGGGGAATAACATCCTCCTGTAGGTCGTCATGAAAATTTATTTTCTGCCCTCATCTCATGTGCTTCAGTGTATCACAGAGTATGTGATAAAAAGTTGTTTGTTGCCATTTGGTGAGGCTTTTAGGATCACAGTTCATGGCATGAAACGTTAATTCTACTATTATCTCAAGTGCGTTTTGTGAATGAAACTCAAGGGCAGGTCCTTATGAAAAGTTTTCTTCTGCCCCCATTTTGTGCTACTCAGGGAAATGCAGGAGTATTTATCACAAAAAGTGATTCTCTCACTTCACTGTCATCTCATGGCCATTTTGAAAACAACTGCGAGGTGTATACCACCATAAAAATTTACTTTCTGCTGCCATGTAGTGGGCATTTTGGGAATAACACCACCATGCATGTCATTAAATATTATTTCTGCTGCTATCATGTGTGCAGTTTGAAAATAACACCCAGGTATCTGTCATCTTAAAATTTTGTTTTCTACTTCCATCTGGTAGGCTTTTTGGGAATAACACCCTACTGCAGGTCGTCATGAAAATGTATTTTCTGCCTTCATCTCGTGTACTTTGGTGTATCACAGAAGTGTGATAAAAAGTTGTTGTCTGTTGCCATTTGGTGAAGTTTTTAGGATCAACATTCAAGGATTGTCATCATGGATATTCATTTTCTGCTGCCATCTGGTGGGTATTTTGTGAATAACACCACAGTGCATGCCACAAAAAGTTATTTCTGCTGTTATCTCATGTGAGTTTCATGAATAAAAATTAAGGGCAGTTCCTCATGAATAGTTTTCTTCTGCTCCCCTTTTTGTGCTACTTGGGGAAAACACAGGAGGGTATATCATAAAAAGGGACTCTTTACTGCCATCTCGATGGCATTTTGAAAGTAACAGATAGGTGCATGCCACCATAAAAATTTATTTTCTGCTGCCATGTGGTGGGCATTTCGGGAATAACACCACAGTGCATGTCATTAAATGTTATTTCTCCTGCTATAATGTGTGCAATTTGAAAATAACACCCCAGGGTCTGTCGTTACAAAATGGTTTTCTCTGTTGTCATTTCGTGGTAATCTTGGGAAAAACACAGGAGTGCATGTTATGAAGTTTTTCTTGGCTGCCATCTCGTGGGCATTTTGAAAACACCCAGGTATCTGTCATAAAAAAAATTATTTTATGCTGCCATGTGGTGTGCATTTCAGGAATAACATCTTACTGTAGGTTGTCATAAAAATTTATTTTCTGCCCTCATGGGCTTTGGTGTATCACAAGAGTGTATCTGATAAAAAGTTGTCATTTGCTGACATTTGATGAGGTTTTTAGGATCACAGTTCATGGCACAAAAAGTTATTTCTGCTGTTCTCGAGTGCGTTTTGTGAATGAAACTCAAGGACAGGTCCTTGTGAAAAGTTTTCTTACGCCATCATGAAAATATATTTTCTACTCTCATCTACTGTGCATCTTAGAATAACACCAGAGTAATAACGAGTTATTCGCTGCTGTCATTTGGTGTATATTTTAGTAATAACACCTAAGTGTTTGTCATCATGAATATTCATTCTTTTCTGTTTTCTAGTGGGCAATTTGGAAAATAACACCCAGGTATAAATTCATGTCTACTCATTCTCTGCTGCCATCTGGTAGGCATTTTTGGAAGAAGATCACAGCACATGTCATAAGGAATTCTATCAGCTGCTATCTCATGTGCATTTTGAAAACAATACCTAAGCATTTGTCATTATGAAAAGTTGTTTTTCATGGCCATTTCATACGCATTTTAGGAAAAATACAGGAGTGCATGTAATAACAAATTATTCTCTGCTGCCATCTCGTGGGCTATTTGAAAATATAAGCAAGTGTGCGTCATAAAAATTTATTTTCCGCTGTCCTCCTGTGGGCATTTTAGGAATAACACCTGCGTGTATGCCATCATGAAAATATATTTTCTGCTCTCATCTACTGTGCATCTTGGAATTACACCAAAGTGTAAGAAAGAAAAATTATTCTCTGCTCCATCTGGTGGTCATTTTAGAATAACAATGAGTTTTGACATTATGAATATTTGTTCTCTGCTGCCATTTGGTGGGTATTGTGTGTATGACTGAAGAGTACATGTTGGGCATGATGTTATGAGATTATTATCTCTGCTGCCATTTTGTGTTAATCTTGGGATGAACACTGGAGTGCCTGTTATGAAAAATTGTTCCCTCCTGCCATCTCATGGGCATTTTGAAAATTATTCCCATGTGTATACCATCATAAAAATTTATTTTATACCCTGATATAGTGAGCATCTTGGAAATAACACATAGTGTAAGTAATAAAAAGTTATTCTCTGCCGCCATCTGGTGGCATTTTAGGATTTATACCCAGGTGTTCCTCATCATGAATATTTATTCCCTGCTGCTATCTGGTGGGAATTTGGAGAGTAACACCACAGTGTATGTCATAAAAAGATATTTTAGCTGCTATCCCTTGTGCATTTATAAATAAAACCCAAGTGCAAGTTGTCAGAAAATCATTTTATCTTCTGTCTTTTCGTGTGCATCTTAGGAAAAACACAGGAGGACATGTCATGAAGTGATTCTCTGCTGCCATCTCATGTGCTTTTTGAAATTAACACACAGGTGTTGGTTTATCATACCTATTCATTTTCAACTGTGATCTGCTGTGAATTTGGGGAATAACACCACAGCCCGTATCACAACAGTTATTTCTGCTGCTATGTCGGCCATTAGAAAATAAAACCATATTACTGAGCAATGTTTTGGTTCAAGGCCATTTCATGTGGCCTCGACATGAAAATAAGACATGAGTGCATGTCATGAAAAATTATTCTCTGCTTCCATCTCATGAGCATTTAGATAATAACGCTCAAGTATATGTTCATATAATAATTTTTTATGCTGCCATCTGGTGGGCATTTTTGGAATGACACGATTGTAGGACATCATGAAAATTAATTTTCTTTTTATTTATTTTTTCATGGCGACATTGGTTAATGAAATGAAAATTCATTTTCTGCACCCATCTTCGTGCATCTTTGGCATAACACCTGAGTGTAAGTAATAACGAGATATAATCTACTATAATCTACTGCCATCTTGTGTATATTTTAGTAATAACACTTAAGTGTTTGATTTCCTGAATATTCATTCTCAGCTGCCAGATGGTGGGCATTATGAAAATGACACCTATGTGTATATCATCATAAAATTAATTCTCTGCTGCCATCTCTTGGGCATTTTGGGAATAACACTCTAGTATAGATTATCATCAGTATTCATTTTCAGCTGCCATCTGGTGGGCATTCTGGGAATAAGAGCACAGAGTGTGTCATAAAATGTTATTTCAGCCGCTGTCTCACCTGCATTCTGAAAATATGCCCAAGGGAATGTCGTTATGAACAGGTTTTGTCTACTGCCATTTCGTGTGAATTTGGAGAATAACACAGGATTGCATGTCATGAAAAATTTATTTTCTCTGCCATCTGGTGGCCATTTGGGGAATAACACCACAGCACATGCCATGGAAAGTTATTTCTGATGCTATCATGTACATTTAAAAAATAACACCCCAGGGTGTGTCTCTATACATTTTTTCTTTACTGACATTTGGTGTGAATCTTATTAACACAGGTGTGCATGCCATGAAAAAATGTTCTCTGTTGCCATCTGGAGGGTATTTTAGTAATGAAACATGAGTATTTCTTATAAATATTCATCTTCTGCTGACATCTGGTGGGCATTTTGGGAATAAACCACAGAGCATTAACGTTATTTTGCTACTATCTTGTGTGCATTTTGAAAGTAAACTCAAGAGATTGACATTATGAAAAGTTATCTGCTGCTGTTTTGTGTGCATCTTGAAGAAAACAAAGTGCATGTCATGAGGTGATTCTCTGCAGCCATCTTGTGGATATTTTGAAAATAACACCTTAGTGTAGGTCATCATGAATACTCATTCAGTGCTACCATCTGGTGGGCATTTGGGGAATAACACCGTAGCTCATATCATAAACAGTTATTTCTTCCTATCTCATGCTGTTAGAAAAATGACACCTGAGGATATTTGGTTAAACAAAGTTTTTTTCTGGTCATTTCATGTGCATCTTGTGATAAACACAAGAGTGCATGTCATGAAAAATTATTCTCTGTTGCCATCTGGTGGGCATTTTGAAAATAACACGTAAGCCTACATCAATATAAAAAGTTATTTTCCGCTGCTATATGGTGGGCATTTAGGGAATAACACAACAGTGCATGTCATGAAAAGTTAATTCTGCTGCTATCTCATGTGTATTTTCAAATAACACCTAAGGGCATGTTGTGAAATGTTGTTCACTGCCATTTTTGTGCATCTTGAGAATAACACAGAAGTGCATGTTATGAAAAACTATTTTCTGCTACCACCTCAAGGGCATTTAAAAAATAACAACCACATATCTATGGCCAGGACACTCTGAATAAGCCCAATCCCATCTGATCTCAGAAGCTAAGCAGGGTCGGGCCTGGTTAGTACTTGGATAGAACACCATCAGGAAGACCAGGTGCTGTAGGTGTAAAAATAAAAAAATAAGAGACTGTAAGCTGACAAGGTCCTTGCAATCTGTGAGGCAATCAAGCCTTGCCTCACCTAGAAAAAAAAACACCCACATGTAGGTCATCATAAAAATTTATTTTATGAGATAGTGTGCATCTTAATAATAAAACAGAATGTAAATTATAAAGTTATCCTTTGCTGCCATCTCGTGGGTATTTTAGGATTAACACCCAGATGATTTTCATTAAGAATATTCATTCTCTGCTGCAATCGAGTGGGTTTTTGGGAAGTAATACCACAATGCATATTATGAAAAAATATTTCTGATGCTATCTCATGTGCATTTTATAAATAACACCCAAGAGTATGTCCTCATAAAATATTTTTGTCTGTTGCTTTTTGATATGCATCTAGGAAAAAACAAGGAGTGTATGTTGTGAAAAAATTGTTCCCTGCTGCCATCGCGTGGGCATTTTGAAAATAACAACCAGGCATATGTCATCATAAAAATTTATTTTCTGCTCACATCTGGTGGACATTTGGGGAATAAAACCCATTGTATTTATTTCATCATAAAAATTCGTTTTCTGTCCCATCCTGAGTACATTTTGCGGATTATACCAGAGTGTTATTTAAAGTTATTCTCTGCTGCAAACTGGTCTGCATTTTTGCAAAACACCCGAGGGTTTGTCATTAGAACTATCATGCTCAGCTGCCATCTTGTGGGCACTTTTGGAATAGCACCACAGTGCAGGCCATAAAATGTTATTTCTGCTATCTCATGTACATTCTGAAAATAAACACAAGGGTATATGGTTACAAAAAGTTTGCCATTTTGTGTGCATCTTGGGAAAAACACAGAAGTGCATGTCATGAAGTGATTTTCTGCTTCCATTTCATGTGCATTTTGAAAATAACACCCAAGTGTAGTTTCATGCCTAGTCATCCTCTGCTGCCATCTGGTGGGCTTTTTTAGAAGAAGACTAGAGCACATGTAATAAAGAATTATATCCATTGCTATCTAATGTGCATTCTGAAAATAATACCTAAGGGCATGTTGTTATAAAAAGTTCTTGTCTGCTGTCATTTTGTGTGCATCTTGTGAAACACAAAAATTACATGTCTTGAAAAATTATTCTCTGCTGTTACCTCGTGGGCATTCGAAAATAACAAGCAAGTGTATGTCATTATAAAAATTTATTTTCTGCTACTGCCCTGTGGACAATTTTGGAATAACACCCGAGTGTATGCCATCATGAAAATATATTTTCCTTTCTTATCTACTGTGCATCTTTGAATAACATCAGCGTGTAATAATTAAATGTTATTTGCTGCCCTCTGGTAGGCATATAGGAATAGCATCCGACTGTCATAAATATTTATTCTCTGCTGCATCTAGACATTTCGGAAATAACACGACAGTGCATGTAGTGAAAAGTTATTTCTGCTGTTATCTTGTGAGTATTTTTAAAATAGCACCAAAGAGCATGATGTTATGATTATGGTTTGACCCGTTTCCTGCGATTCTTGAGATTAACACAAGTGCATGTCATGAAAAATTATTCTCTGCTTCCATCCCGTGGGCATTTTGAAAATAAACCACCAATGTACATCATCATGACTATTCATCCTCTGCCGCCATCCTGTGGGCATTTGGGGAATAACATCCGAGTGTATGCCATCATGAAATTTTATTTTCTGCCCTCATTTACTATGTGTCTTGTGAATAACATCAGAATGTAAGGCATAAAAAGTTATTTTGTGCTGCCATCTTGTGTGCATTTTAGAAGTAACAACAAGCGTATGTAATAAAAATTTAATTCCTGCTGCCATCTGATGGACACTTTAGGAATAACACCACAGTGTGTGTCATCTCCAATATTTGGTCTCTCCTGCCATATGGTCTGCATATTGTAACACCACAGTGTATGTCTCGAAAACATTTCTGCTGCCATCTCATCTGCATTTAAGTTTTATTTTATTTTATTTTATTTTATTTTATTTTATTTTATTTTTTTCTCATGTGCACTTGTGAAAATATTTTCCTTGCTGCCATTTTGTAAGCACCTTGGAAATAACACAGGGTGCAGGTCATGAAAGTTATACTCTGCTGCTATCACATGGGCATTTTGAAAAAACACCTTAGTGTATGTTATCCTAAAATTTTATTTTCTGCTGCTGTCTGGTGGGCATTTTGGAAACAACACTACAGTGCATATCATGAAAACTTATTTCTGCTGCTATATCTCATGTGCATTAAAAAAATAACACCCCAGGGTATGCCATTTTGAAATTTTTCTCTGCTCCATTTCGTGTGAATGTTGGGAATAACACAGCAGTGCACGTCATCAAAATTGTTCTCTGCTGCCATCTTGGGGGCATTTTGAAAATTACTTCCAGGTGTATACAATCATCAAATATTTTCCGTTGGCATCTGGTGGAAATTTTGGAAAAAACCTTACTATTGGTCATCATGAAAATTCATCCTCTAATATTATGTAAATCATGGAAATTACATGAGTGAAAGCAAAAAAAAATTATTCTCTGCTGCCATCTTGTGGGTATTTTAGGAATAACACCCAGTGATGTCATTATGAAAAATAATTCTGTACTGCCTTCTGGTTGGCATTTTGGGAATAACACCCCAATGCCTGTCAAAAGTTTTTACGGTCATGTATATACTGTCATGTATATTTAAAAAATAACATCCTGGCATATGTCGTTATCAATTTTTTCTCTGCTGCCATTCTGAATGAATCTTCGGAATAAAATCGGAGTACAAGTCATAAATAATTGTTCTCTGCTGCTATTTTGTGGACATTTTTAAAATAACACCCAGGTGCATGGCATCCTAAAAAATTTTTTCTTCTGTCATCTGTGGACGTTTTGCGAATAACATCCATGTAGCTTATCATGAATATTTATTTCTCCTGCCATCTGGTGGAATTTTAGGAATAATGCCACATCGTATGTCATAATTATTTCTGCTGTTATCTCATGCAGAAATAATTAACATGAAATGGCAACAGAGATAAAAATTTCATGTCATGCCCAACAGGCACTCTTCTGTCATACACAAAATGCCCACCAAATGGTAGGAGAGAACATATATTTATTATGTCAAACACTAGGGTTTATTCCTAAATGCCCACCATATGACAGCAGATAACAATATTTAATTACTTACATGCTGGTGTATTCCAGATGCACAGTAGATGAGAGAAAAATATTTTCACGATGGCTTATACTCAGTTGCTATTCCCAAAATGTCCATAGGATAGTAGCAGAAAATATATTTTTATGACTTATGCCTGCTTGTTATTTTCAAAATGCTCACAAGATGGCAGCAGAGAATAATTTGTCATTATATGAACTGTATTTTTCCTAAAATAACACAAAATGGCAGTTTATAACAACTTTTCATAATGACACGCTCTTAGGTATGATTTTCAAAATGCATATGATATAGCAGCTGAAATAATTCTTTATGACATGTGCTGTGCTCTTCTTCCAAAAAACACCAGGATGTTATTTTCTAAATTGCCCACCAGATAGCAGCAGAGAATGTAAATTCATTATAATAACACCTCAGGTGTTATTACTGAAATACACAGTGGATAGCAGCACAGAATAGCTCTTTATTACTTACACCCTGGTGTTATTCCAAAGATGCACAAAGATGGGAGTAGAAAATGAATTTTCATGCTGATCTTCACTCTGGTGTTATTTCTAAAATGCCTACCAGATGGAAGCAAAAATATTATTATAATGACATTCACTTGCCTGTTATTTTCAAAATGCCTGTGAGATGGCAGCAGAAAAAAATTTTCATGACAAGCACAAATGTGTTTATCTTAAGATGCACACAAAATGACCATTGCAAAAACCTTTGCTCAATGACATGCACTTAGGTGTTATTTTCTAGCTGCACGAGATCGCAGCAGAAATAACAGAAGATCTGGATATCTGAAGGCAGGACATCTCCTTCCACTTGCTCGAGGCTGGAGCCCGGGACCTGGTGCCCCTGGTGCACTCAAGGGGCCTGGCACAACTGGGGCCTGGAGCACCCGGGGTATGATCTGTGGCTCCACCTGGGGTGTAAACCCAGGAACTTCTGTGTGTAAAGCAGACGTCTAACCATTACACTATGCAGCAACCTCCAATATTTCTTTTCCTTACATTCTTGTGTAATTTCCTTGATGCACACAAGATTGGTGGAGATTATGAATTTTCATGATCCCTACAGTAAAGTTTTATTCCCAAAATTCCCACTAGATGGCAGTGGAAAAATATGTCTTGATGATATAAACCTGGAAGTAATTTTCAAAATGCCCACGAGACGGTAGCAGAGAACAATTTTCATGACTTGCACTCCTGTTATTCCCAAGATTCACATGAAAGGGAAGCATAGAAAAAGTTCATAACGACATACACTGGGATTTTTTTTTAATGTACGCGAGATATAGCAGCAGAAATAAATGTTTATGATATGCACTGTGGTGTTATTCCCAAAATGCCCACCGGATGGCAGCAGAAAATAAAATTTTATAACAGTCACCTAGGTGTATTTTCAAAATGCCCACAAGATGGCAGCAGAGAATAACATTCATGACTTGCACCTTGTGTTATTCCCAAGATGCTCACTTAATGACGGCAGAGAAAACTTTCATAAGGATAGACCCTTAAGTGATATTTTAAAACTGCACATGATCTAGGAAGCTAAGTAGGGTTGAGCCTGGTTAGTACTTGGATGGGAGATCACCTAGGAAGACCAGGTGCTGTAGGCGTAAAAAAACAAAAAATATAAGGGATTGTAAGCTGACAAGGACCTTACAATCTGTGAGGTCAACCAAGGGTTGCCTCTCCTAAATAAATAAATAAATAAATAAATAAATAAATAAATAAATAAATAAATATAAATAACACATGAGATAGCAGCAGAAATAAGTTTTCAAGACATGCACTGAAATGTTACTCTCCAAATGCACAAGATGGCAGGAGAGAATGAATATTCAAGATGAAAAGCACTGTGATATTATTCCTAAGGTCATGTCCTTACAGAAAGTTTGTGTCAGCGATCATTTTTGTAATAATTAATTTTCAGTACAAACAATAAAGTAGAAGCATTTATAGAACATATAGACCTGAGACCCAGCTGCACAGGTCAGTTCCCAGAACAGGCTAACCACACTCTGATTAACACTGTCAAGTAGATAGATTGCAAAGGCAGCCAGGCCATGAGAAACTTCCGCTTAGACAAATCGAACTGCCTTTGTACCTGTGGGAAT
>CM053505.1:101541656-101563129 GCA_028627145.1 Eidolon dupreanum
GGGGGATTGGTGAGTAATCAGGGAGGGGGGATTGGGGAGTGATCGGGGAAAGGGGGAATCGGGGAAAGGGGGAACCGGGAAGGATAAGGGGTATGTAAGGGAAACTCGCACGAGGTTCAGGGCTCTTGCCTCAATCACTGCTGCGACAGTGGAGGTTTGAGCCCAGATTCGAATCTGTAATAAAGTTTTTTTTGATTTGGCTATTTGGCTTCTGTGTCAGTGCTCTCTGGGAAACTCGCACTATAACAATTTTCATGTGCATCTTGGGAAAAATACAGGAGTGCATGCCATCAAAAGTTATTCTCTGCTGCTACATGGTGGGCATTTTAGGAATAACACTCAAGTAATTCTCATGAAAATTCATTAACTGTTGTCATCGGCTGTGCAATTTTGGGAATATCACCGCCTCCATATCATCAAGTGTTATTTCTACTGCTGTATAATGTGCATTTCGAAATAACACCCAAGAGTTTGTAGTTATGAAACGTTTTTCTCTGCTGCCATTTCTTGTGTATCTTGGGAAAAACACAGGAGTGTCAGTCATGAAGTGATTCTCTACTGCCATCTTGTGGGTATTTTGAAAATAACGAACCAGGTATATGTCACTATAAAAATTTACTATCTGCCCTAATATAGTGTGCATGTTGGGAATAACACCAGAGTGTAAGTAATAAAAAGCTATTCTCAGCTGCCCTCTGAGGGGCATTTTAAGATTAACACCCAGGAATTTCTCATCATGAATATTTATTAATTGCTGCCATCTGGTGGGCATTTTGGGAATAATACAACAGTGCATGTCATGAAATGATATTTCTGCAGCTGTCTCATGTGCTTTTTATAAATAATACCCATAGGGATGTCGTCATGACATATTTTTGTCTGTTGCCTTTCCGTATGCATCTTGGAAAAAACACAGGAGTGTGTGTCACGAAGTGATTCTCTGCCGCTGTCTTGTGGGCATCTTGAAAATAATACCCAGGTGTAGGTCATCATGACTATTCATTCTCTGTTGCCATACGGTGGGCATTCTGAGAATAAAACCACAGCTCATGTCATAAAATGTTATTTCTGCCCCTATCATATGTGCATTCTGAAAATAAACCCAAGAGAATGCCGTTTTGAACAGTTTTTGTTTGCTGCCTTTTTATGTGCATCTTGGGAAAGACACAGAGTGCATGGGATGAAGTGATTCTCTGCTGCCATCTCGTGGGCATTCTGAAAATGAACCAAAGGGAATGTCGTTATGATCATTTTTTGTCTACTGCCATTTTGTTTGCATCTCTTTAAACGACACAGGAGTGCATGTCATGAAGTGATTCTCTGCTGCCATTTAGTGGGCATTTTGAAAATACATCCAGGTGTTTGTCAGCATAGAAATTATTTTCTGCTGCCGTCTGGTGGGCATTTGGGAATAACGCCAGAGTAAATGTCATGAAAATAACTTTTCATCTGCTGCTATCTTGTGCACATTAAAAAAAACCAATACTCCAGGTATATTGATATAATTTTCTTCTCTGGTGTCGTTTTGTGTGAATCTTGGGAATAACACAGAAATGCATGTAATTAAAACTTGGTCTCCACTGCCATCTTGTAGAGTTTTTGAAAATAACACCTAAGTGTACGTCAGCATAAAAATTTACTTTCTGCTGACATCTGGTAGGTATTTTGGTAATAACACAACAGTGCATGTCATGTGCATTTAAAAAGTGTCTCATTCAGTTAGAAGATGACACCTAAGGACAGTTGATTAAACAAAGTTTTTGTCCATGGCCATTTTGTATGCATTTGGGGATAAACACAGGAGTGTGTATCATAAAAATTATTCTTCTCTTCCTCAGCACTGCCTATGGAGGTAGTAGCCATCTCTTATTTGGAATCATGGCTGCCCTCAGACCTCTAGTGAAGCCCAAGTTCATCAAAAAAAGGAACAAGAAGTTTATTTGGCGCCAGACATACTGATATGTGAAAATTAAGGATAACTGACTGAAACCCAGAGGCATTGACAAGAGTGTTCAGAAGATTTAAGTGCCAGAAATTATGCCCAACATTGGTTATGAGAGTAACAATAACACAAAGTACATGCTGTTCTCTGCTGCCATCTGGTGGGCATTATGAAAATAACATGCATGTGTATGTCAATATAAAAAGTTATTTTCTGCTGTCACCTGGTGGCCAAATTTGGAATAACACAACAGTGCTTGTCGTGAAAAGTACCCCAGGGTATGTCATTGTAATTTTTTTTTCTCTGCTGCCATTTGGTGTGAATCTTGGGAATAACACTGTAGTGCATGTCCTGAAAAATTGTTCTCTTATGCCATTTCATAGGCATTTTGAAAGTAATACCAGTGTGTGTCATAAAAATTTTTTTTCTGCTATCATCCTGTGGCCGCCCATTGGGAATAATACTATAGTGTAGATCATCATGATACTTAGTTTTATGCTGCCATCTGGTGTGTATTTTATTAATAACACCTGAGTTTTTGATATCATGAATATTCATTCTCTGTTGCCATATTGGGTGTATGTCATCGTAAAAATTTACTTTCTGCTGCCATCTAATGGGCATTTTGGGAATAACACAACAGTTCATGTCATGAACAGTTATTTCTGCTATCATATGCATTTTGAAAATAAAAACCAGGTGTATGTCATCATAAAAATTTATTAAAGGCGGGGCAACCAAAATGGCATAGATGATAGAGGCTCTGTTCATCCCTCTGGTAACCAAATCAAAGTTGTAATGGAAACAAGGAGCAGCAGCAAGGAAAAGTCGCCTGGGATCTTGATGAACAAGCTATATCACTAAGGAGAAATTCAAGAAAGCACCCTGCAATGGCAGAAGGTAAGATGGGGCAAGGACGTGGGGCAACCGATCTCAAGCGGCTGAGTGAGAGGGAGGCTGCGTCGGCGAGCAGATTTTTGCAGTGACAGACCTGCTCACTCTGAGCACCAGTGCCTATTCAGCTGCATGCAGGGGGCACCAGGGCCTTACAGGGTAAGAATGGCAACAACCACATTCTATCAATAAGTACCTCAAATGGAAAATAATTAAGTGCTCCAACTAAGAGAGTGGATGAATAGAAAGGAAAACAAGACTCCTATTGTTGCCTGTAAGAGATTCACTTCAGATTAAAAGACACACAGACTAAAAGGAAGGGGATGAAAAAAGATATTGCTTTGATGGATCTAGAAGGTATTTAAGTAAGACTGAGAAAGATAAACACTATATGATTTCACTTATATGTAGAATCTAAGAAATAAAAAGAACAAACTAATCAAAAACAGAGTCACAAATATATTGGACAATTTGGTGATGGACATAGGGGAAGGGAGTTTGGGGGGCTGGGAGAATGGGGTGAAGGGTTAAAGAAGTACAAATTAGAAGCTGATAGATGGACATGGGAATGGGGAGCATGGCATAGGGAATGCAATTAAAATGAATATGTTGGCTAGGTGTAGGGTCAGGGGAGGGAGGGAGCAATTGGGGGGCCGTTTTATGAACTATATAGATGTCTAACTAATGTATTGCATACTTGAAACAAAATAAAATAAATAAATTTAAAAAATTATTAAATGCTACCATCTGGTGGGCATTTGGGAATACCACCGGAGCGTAGGACATCATGAAAGTTAATTTACTGCCCCCTTTTTGTGTGTTATCTATGGAATTTGACCAGTGTATGTAAAAAAGTTATTCTCTGTCGCCATCTGGTGAGAAATTTGGGAACAAACCACTGCACTTGTCATGCAATGTTATTTCTGTTGCTATCTCATTTGTATTCTGAAAATAAACTCACGGGCATGTTATTATGAAAAGTTGTGTGCTGCTATTTCATGTGTATCTTGGAGAAAAAGTAGGATAGCATGTCACGAAATATTATTCTCTGCTGCCATCTCGTGGGCATTTTGATAATAACACGCAAGTGTATGTCAATATAATAATTTTTCAGTAGCTATCTGGTGAGCACTTTGGGCATAACACCACAGCGCGTGTCATAAAAGTTAATTCTGCTGCCATCGCATGGGCATTTTGAAAATAATATCTTAGGGTACGTTGTTATGAAGAGTTGTTGTCTGCTGCTATTTTTGTGCATCTTGGTAAAAAAACACAAAATTGCATGTCATGAAAAATTGTTCTATGCTGCCATCCCGTGAGCATTTAAAATAACGAGCAAGTATCTGTGATCATATAAATTTATTTTCTGCTGCGAAACTGTGGGTATTTTGGGAATAACACATTAGTATATGCAAACCTATAAATATATTTTTTTCTCTTATCTATTGTGCATCTTGGAATAACAACAGAGTGTAAATAATTAAATGTACTTCTCTGCTTCCATCTGGTGGGCATTTGGGGAATTACACCAGCTTGTAAGTAATCAAAAGTTATTTTTGCTGGCATCGATGGGCATTTAAGGAATAACCCCCAGTATTGGTCTTCATGAATATTCATTCTTTGTTGCCAAGTTGTAGGCATTTTGGGAATTACACCAGAGTGCATATCAGGAAAATTATTTCTGCTATTTCGTGCATTTTAAAATAACACCTAAGGGCATGTTGTTGAGCAGTTTTTGTCAGTGGCCATTTTGTGTGCATCTTGAGATAAACACGAGAGTTCATGTAATTAAAAATTATTCTCTGCTGCTATCTTGTGGCCATTTCAAAAATAGCAAGCATGTGTATATTACAAAATTTTCTGTGCTTCCATCTAGTGGTCATTTTGGGAATAACACCAGAGTGTATCTCATCACGAAAATATATTTTCCTCTTTCATCTATTGTGCATCTTGGAATTATACCATAGTGTAAGTATTAAATGTCGTACTCTGCTGCTATGTAATGGGCATTTTAAGAATAACACCAAGTGTTTGACATCATGAATAGTCATTCTCTGCTACCATCCGGCGTGCATTTTGTGTGTGACAGAAGGTTGCCTGCTTGTTGAGCATCACGCTATGAAATTTTTATCTCTGCTGCCCTTAGTGTTAATCTTGAAATGAGCACAGTAGTGCTTGTTACGATAAATTGTTCCCTGCTATCCTCTTGTGGGCATTTTGAAAATAACGCCCACGTGTATGTCATAATAAAAATTTATTTTCCACCCTCATATAGTGTATATCTTGGGAATAACACGGAATATAAATAATAAATGTTATTTTTTGCTGCCATCTTGTGGGCATTTTAGAATTAACACCCAGATGTTCTCATCAGGAATATTCATTCTCTGCTGCTGTCTGGTGGGCATTTTGGTACTAATGCCACAGTACATGTCATAAAAATATATTTCTGTTACTATTTTGTGTGCAGTTTTACAAATAACGCCTAAGGGTATGTAGTCATGAAATATTTTATTTGCTGCATTTTAGTATGTATCTTGGGAAAAACAAGGAGTGTATGTCATGAAAAAAATTGTTCCCTGTTGCTATTGCGTGGGCATTTTGAAAATATCAATCAGGTGTATGTCATCATAAAAATTTATTTTCTGCTGTCATCTGGTGGGCATTTTGTGAATTAAACCTGTGTATATGTCATCACTAAAATTTGTTTTCAGCCCCATTTCTGAGTTCATCTTGTGAATTACACCAGAATGAATTTAAAAAGTTATTCTCTGTTGTCATCAGGTCAGCTTTTTTTTTGGAGACAACCAATTGTTAGTCATCACAAACTATCATTCTCAGCTGCCATCTGGTGGGCACTGTGGGAATAGCACCACAGAGCATGTGGTAAAATGTTATTTCTGCTGCTATCTCATGTGCATTCTGAAAATAAACCCATGGACATGTCGTTATGAAAAGTTATTTTCTAATGCCATTTCGTGTGCATCTTGGGAAAACCACAGGAGTGCATTTCATGAAGTGATTCTCCACTGCCATCTTGTGTGTTTTTTGAAAATAACACCCAAGCGTCTGTCAGTATAAAAAATTTTCTGCTGCGATCTTGTAGGCTTTTTGGAGATAACACCACAATACATCTCATAAAATGTTATTTCTGCTGCTATCCCATGTGCAATCTGAAAATAAACCCAAGGACATGTCGTTACAAAAAGTTTTTGTCTGTTGTCATGTGCCTACTGGGAAAAACACAGGAATGCATGTCATGAAGTGATTCTTTGCTGCCATTTGTGGGCATTTTTGGAAGAAGACATGAGTACATGTCATAAAGTCTTATTTCTGCTGCTATCTCATGTGCATTCTGAAAATAGTACCTAAGAGCATGTCATCATGAAAAGTTGTTGTCCACTGCCATTTTGTGTGCATCTTGAGAAAAACACAAAAGTGCATGTCATGAAAATTTTTTCTCTGCTGCTATCTTGTGTGCATTTTGAAAATAACAAACTAGTGTATGCCAGTATAAAAATTTATTTTCTGCTGCATCATGTGCACAATTTGGGAATGACACCCGAGTGTATGCTTTACTGAAAATATATTTTTCTCTCTCATTTACTGTGCATCTTGGAATAAAATCAGAGTGGAAGTAATTAAAAAATTCTTTGCTGCCATCTGGTGGGAATTTAGGAAATAACACTACAGTGCTTGTCATGAGAAGCTATTTCTGCTGCTATCTTATGTGTATTTTAAAAATAGCACCCAAGGGCATGATATTATGAAAATTTTCTCTACTCCAATTTCTTGTGAATCTTGGGATGAACACTGGAATGTATGTCATGAAAAATTATTCTCTGCTGCCATCTCACAGGCATTTTGAAAATAACACGCAAGCAAATAAAATTATATTAATTTTTCTGCTTCCATCTGGTGGGCATTTTAGGAATAACATCTGAGTGTAGGTCATGAAAATTTATTTTCTGCCTTCATCTTTGTGCATCTTTGGAATTACACTAGAGCGTAAGTAATAAAGTTATTCTCTGCTGTCCTCTAGTGTATATTTTAGTAAAAACACCTGAGTGTTTGTCATCATGAATTCTCTTTTACCATCTGTTGGGCATGACCTTATGAAAATTTTATCTCTGCTTCCATTTCTTGGTAATCTTGGGATAAACACAGGAATGCATGTAATGAAAAATTGTTCTCACCTACCATTTCATTAGCAGTCTGAAAATAATGCCCATGTGTATGTTATCATAAAAATTTATTTTACACCCTGATATTGTGTGCATTTTGGGAATTACACGGAATGTAAGTAATAAAAGTTATTCCCTGCTGACATCTGGTGGGCATTTTAGGATTAATACCTAGATGTTTCTCATCATGAATATTAATTCCCTGCTGCCATCTGGTGGGAATTTTGGGAATGACACCACAGCCATGAAAAGTTATTTCTGTTCCTTTCTCTTGTGCATTTTGTAAATAACATCCAAGGGCAAGTCCTCATGAAATGGTTTTGTCTGCTGTTACTTTGTGTGCATCTTGAGTAAAACAAGAAGTGCATGTCATGAAAAATTGTTCTCTGCTGCCATCCCGAGGGCATTTTGAAAACAACACCCAGGTGTATGTCATCATAAAAATTTATTTTCTGCTGTCATCTGGTGGGAAATTTGGAAATATAACCCAAGTTAGGTCACCATGAATATCCATTTATGACCCCATCTTGTGTGCATCTTGGGATTTACACCAGAGTTGAATAGATTTTCTTTGCTGCCATCTGGTGGGTATTTTTGTCATCATTGTTAACCATTCTCTGCTGCCAGTGGTGGGTGCTTGGGAATGACACCACAGTGCAGGTCATCAAAAGTTATTTCCGATACTATTTCCTGTGCATTTTGAAAATAACCCAAGTTCCTATCGTTAGGAAAAGTTTCTGTCTGCTATTTTATGCATCTTGGGAGAAAACACAGGAGTACTAGTCACATAAAGTTATTCTCTGTTGCCCCCTCGTGGGCATTTTCAATATAACACTTAAGTGTATGTCATCATTAAAATTCGTTTCCTGCTGCCCTCTGGTAGGCATATTGGGAAGAACACTAGAGTGTATGTAATAAAAAGTTACTCTTTGCTGTCATTTGGCAGACATTTTGGAAATAAAATTCTGTGTAGGTCATAGTGAATTTTCATTATCTGCCTTCATCTAGTGTGCATCTTGAAAATAACACCAGAGTGCAAGTAATAAAATTTATTCTTTCCGTCATCTCGTGGGCATTTTGAAAATAACACCTAAGAGCATGACATAATGAAAACTTTGTCTGCTGTCATATAGAGTGCATTTTTGGAATAACATCACGTGCAAGTCATGAAAAGTTATTTCTGCTGCCAAATCCAGGCATTTTGAAAAACACTCGCAAGTGTATGTCATCATAAAAATTTATTTCCTGTCCTCATGTAGTGTGCATTCCGTGAATAAAACAAGTTTAAGCAATACAATTTATTATTTGCTGCCATCCTGTGGGTACTTTAGGAATGACACCAGAGAGTTTAATCATGAATATTCATTCTCTGCTGCCACCTGGATGGAATTTTGGGAATAACGCCACAGCGCATGTCATGAAAATTATTTCTGCTGTTTTTTCCTATGCATTTTATTAACACCAAAGAGCAAGTCGTTGTGAAATGATTTTCTGCTGCAACTCTGTGTGCATCTTGGGAATAACACCGCCTGCATGAGCTCAAATGTTATTTCTGCGGCTATATAATGTGCGTTTTGAAATAAAATCCAAGAGTATGTCATTATAAATGGTTTTCTCTGCTGGCATTTTGTGTGCATCTTGGGAATCGCAGAAGAGGGAATGTCATGAAAAGTTATTCTCTGCTACCATGTCACGGGTAATATGAATAAAATAATATAGCAGTAGAATATAACATTTATGACATTCAGACCTGTGTTCTTCCCAAGTGTATGTAATCACAAAAATTTTTCTGCTGCTATGTGGTGGGCATTTTAGAAATAATACCTGAATGTAAGTCACCATGAAAATGTATTTTCAGCCTTCAACTAATGTGAATTTTGAGAACACCATAATGTAAGTAATAAAATTTATTCTTTGGTGCCATCTGGTGGGCATTTTAGGAATCACACCCAAGCATTTGTCAACAAGAATAGTCATTTTCTGGGGCTATCTGCTGGGCATTTTGAGAAAACCACAGTGCAGGTCATGAAAAGTTATTTCTGCTGCTCTCTGGTGTGTATTTTGAAAATAACACTCATGAGACTGTTCTTATGGAAAGGTTTTCACTGCCACTGTTTCATGTGTCTTTGGGAAAAACACAGAAATGCATGTCATAAAATTTTTTTCTCTACTGCCCTCTCGTGGTCATTTTGAAAATAACAACCAAGTGTATCATAAATATTTTTTTTTCTGCTGCCATTTGGTGGTTATTTTGAGAATAACACCCGAGTGTAGGTAACCATGAAAATTTATTTTCTGCCCCCATCTTATATGTATCTTGGGAGTAACAACAGAGTGTATGTAATAAAGTTTTTCTTGTTACTATCTTGTGGGTCTTTTGGGAATAACACCACAGTGCACGTCATAAAATGTTATTTCTGCTGCTATCTCATGTATGTTTTGAAAATAACACCCATGGGAATGTTGCTATGAAAACTTCTGTCTGCTGCCATTTCACGTGTATCTTGGGAAACACAGGAAAGCTAGTCATGAAAAGTACTCTCTGCTGCTATCCCATGAGTATTTTGAAAATAATACACAAGTACATATCATAAAATTAGTTATTGCTATTGTCTGGTGGCCATTTTGGGAATAACACCTGAGTATAGGTAGTCACAAATACTTATTTTCTGCCTCTATCTTGTGTGCGTATTGAGAATAACAACAGAGTGCATGTAATAAAATGTTACTCTCCACTGACATTTGGTGGGCATTTTGAAAACAACAGAAGAATGCATGTCATAAATAATTATTCTCTGTTGCCAATTGTGTGCATCTTGAAAATAACACCCAAGTTATGGAATCATAAAAGCTTATTCGCTGCTGACATCTTGTTTTCCCTTTTGAAATAACACCCAAGTGTATGTCATCATAAAATTTATTTTTTGCTGCCATTTTGTGTGCATCTTGGGAATAACACAAGAGTGTATATTATAAAAATTAATACTCTGCTGTCATCTGTTGGGCATTTTAGGAAAAAGACCTGAATATCATTATGAAAAGTTATTCTCTGTTTCCATCTAGTGGGCATCTAGTGTATGTCATCATTAAGTTATTCTCTGCTGCCATCTCATGGGCATCTCTTGAACAATACTCCAGTGTATGTCATCATGAAAGTTATTCTTCGCTGCCATCGCATGGGCATCTCAGGCATAGCACCTGAGTGTAGGTAATCATGAATTTTTATTTTCTGCCTCCATCTCTTATGTATCTTGGGAATAACACCAGAGTGCATGTAATAAGAAATTATTCTCTTCTGCCATCTGATGTGCATTTTGGGAATAATACCCGAGTACACGTAATCATGAAAAGTTATTCTCTGCTGCCATCTTGTGAGCATATCGAGAATAACACCCAAGTTTAATTTTTCGCTGTTATTTTGTGTGTTGTTGAAAAATAATACCTGAAAAAAATAACACCCAACTGTGTGTCATAAAAAGTTATTCTCTAGTATCATTTTGTGGGCTTCTCCTGAATAACACTTGAATTTATGTCATTATGAAAAGTTATTCTCGGGTGCCATCTCGTGTGCATCTTGGGAATAAAAACGCATGTATGTCATGAAAGGTTATTCTCTGTTGAAATCTCATGAGTATTTTGGAAATAACGCCAGAGTGCATGTCAGAAAAATGTGTTCTCTTCTGCTGTCTTGTGTACATTTTAGAAAGAACATTCATGTGTACATTACCATGAATACTTATTCTCTAGTGCCATCTGGTGGGCTTTAGAAATAACATATGAGTGGTTATCATTATGAACATTCATTTTCTGCTTCCATGCAATAGTAATTTTGGGAGTAATGCCACAGTGCATGTCATGAAAATATATTTAAGATGCTATCCCATGTGCATTTTATAAATAACACCCAACAGTATGTCATCATAAAATGTTTTTGTCTGCTGCCAATTCATGGGCATCCTGGTAAAAATAAGGATTGTATGTTGTGAAAAATTGTTTCTGCTGCCATCTTGTGGGCACATTGAAAATAACATTCAGGTGTGCCTCGTCATAATTTATTTTCTGCTGCTATCTGGTGTGAATTTTGGGAATAAAATCCGAGTGTAGTTCAGATGCAAATTTGTTTTCTGCACAAGAGTGTGCATCTTGACAATTACCCCAGAGCATAAGAAAAAAAAGTTATTCTCTGCCGCCATCTGGCGAGCATTTAAGGAATAACATCCGAGTTTTATCATGAATATTCATTCTCTGCTGCCATCTGATGGGCATTTCATAAAGAAGACCACGGCACATGTCATAAAGAATAATTTAAGCTGCTATCTTGTGTGCATTTTGAAAATGATACCTAAGGGCATGTTGTTGTGAAAAGTTCCTGTCCGTGGCCATTTCATGTGCATCTTGGGAAAATCAGGGACGTGCATGTCATGAAAAACTATCTTCTGCTGCCACCTCATGCCATTTTGAAAATTACAAACTAGTGTATGTCATCATAAAAATTAAGTTTATGCTGCCATCCTGTCGGCATTTTTTGGAATAACAGCCCAGTGAATGCCATCACAATAATATATTTTCTGCTCTCATCTACAGTGCATCTTGGAATAACTTTAGAGTGGAAGTAATAAAAAAAAAACAAAACTCTCTGCTGCCATCTGGTGGTCATTTTAGGAAGAACACCCGAGTGTAGGTCACCATGAACACATTCATTCTCTGCTATGATCTGGTCTGCATTTTGAGAGTAACACCACAGAGTATGTCATGAAAACTTATTTCGGCTGCTGTCTCATGTGCATATAAAAATAACATTGAAGGACATGTTCTTTAGAATTGTTTATCTTCTTCCATTTTGTGTGAATATTTGGAATAACGCTGGACTGATTTCATGAAAAATTATTCTCTGCTGCTATCTCATGAGTATTTTGAAAATAACACCCAGTGTATGTCTTTAGAAAAATTTATTTTCTGCCACCGTCTGGTGGGCATTTTAGGAATATCATTGGAGTGTTGGGCATCATCAAAATTCATTTTCTACCACCATGTACTGTGCATCTTGGGAATAATATTAGAGTACTATTAAGAAAAAGGCATTTTCTGCTGCCATCTGCTGGACATTTGGGGGAATAGCATCAAGGTGATTATCCTCAGAAAAAGTTATTTTGTACTGTCATTCTGGGCATCACTTGAGTAACACATGAATGTATGTTATCATGAAAAGTTATTATTTGTTGCCATCCAGTGTGTATCCTTGGAATAACTGACGAGTGTATGTCATCGTGAGAAGTTATATATTAGCTAGCCAGTCCTGGGATGCGAAAGCGCCCACCCAGACCTTGGGCACTGCCGTGAACCGGCCAAGATCCACGGTGCCTTACTGCGGCTGGCACCTGCTGGCCGCCGCCTCGCCGGCGGAACCCCGACAACACCCCCTTCAGAAGGTGCGCTGCAGGCGCGGGCGACTCCAGTGCCCGGGAGGCCATGCTCGAGCTCTTGGGGCGGCGGGGGACAGCCTCTCCTGTCTACGGCCATACCACCCTGAACGCACCCAATCTCCTCTGATTTCGGAAGCTAAGCAGGGTCGGGCCTAGTTAATACTTGGATGGGAGACCGCCTGGGAATACCGGGTGCTGTAGGCTTTTGCCATCCCTTCCTTTTGCCGCCCTCCAGCCATGGTGCCCCTGATCGCCCCTGCACCATGCTCGCTCGCTCGCTGTTTTGGGGGTCCCCGGGCAGTTGCCCGAGACCAGGGACTTCTCCAACGGTCGCAAGCCCTGCACCCCCGCCTACCCTCACCTGCTCTCCTGCAGCCAGCCCTGGGCTGTTTCCTCTCTCCACTCCGGGCCCTTCCCTTCCTGGGCTCCGCTGGGCCGAGCCCCAAGGGCCGAGAGCTCCGGGTGGAGGGCAAGGTCTCGGGCCGAAGCTTTGCCTGGTGGTTTCACCGGTGTCTACGCGTGGTTTTGGGCAGGTCGGGCTCGGCCACGGCGGGGAGCGCAGTGCAGGGGTGGGTCCGGGTTACGGCTCGGTCAGGACGTGCCTGGGCTGCACCCGTCTAGGTGCCCAGGTGGCCGAGATGATGGTGGGCCACGCCTGGGCAGGAGTCCTGCTGAGCGGCCAAGACTGGGGAGGCGAGTGATCTGGGGCCTAGATAGTCCCAGGATGTGAAAGCGCCGACCCACACCTTCCACACGGCCGGGATCCGGCCAAGACCCGGGATGAAGGGGTGAGGCGGGCACGAGCTCCTCCTGTCCCCCGAAGCCCTGCGCACAGCGCTCATGGGCTCAGAGCGTGGGTAGCCTCTGCCCAGCGAGGGTTCTGTGCCGCATCACCTCTTTGGCAGCTCTCTGGACACCGTGGCGGCGTGGTGGGGCTGACACCACCCGAGTGGGTCGCAGGTCGTAGCGGCCAGCGCTCGTCCATGCCGCCCGCGGCCATGACTACCGCTCAGGCCCCCGCTGTGGCTCTGGCTGGTCTAGCGGAGGCCAGCTGCCAGTCAAGGCGTGAGGGGACAGGGGAAGGGGAGAAGAAGGAACAGGGGGCGGGGATAATGGGAGGGGACACTGCCAAGGCGGAGAGGGACAGGGGTGTGGCCAGGGTGCGTGGCCCTGGGCGAGAAGAGATATGTAAAGGCGGGAGTTATTTCAAAGTGAGTTAAGTACCAAGGGTTTGGACTCTTATTTTAATGGTGGGCAGAGCCCTTAAGTCAGGGAAACGCTCTTCTCTGCTGCTATCTCGTGTGCTTCTTGGGAATAACACCGGAGTTTAGGTCATGAAATTTTATTCGTTATCCTTTGCTGCCATCTCGTGTGCATTTTGGGAATAGCACCAGAGTTTATGTCATGAAACGTTATTCCTTATCCTCTGCTGCCATCTCGTGGGCATTTTGGGGATAGCACCAGAGTGCAGGTCATGAAACGTTACTCCTTATCCTCTGCTGACATCTCGTGGGCATTTTGGGGATAGCACCAGAGTGTAGGTATGGAAATGTTATTCCTTATCCTCTGCTGCCATCTCATGTCTTTTTTTGGAATAGCACCAGAGTTAAGATATTGAAATGTTATTCGATATCCTCTTCTGCCATCTCCTGTGCATTTTGGGAATAACACCTGAATATAGGTCATCAAGTGTTGGTCATAATGAATATTCATTCTCCACTGCCATCTGGTGGGAAATTTGGGAATAACACTACTTGGCTGCTCATAAAGTGATTTCTGCTGCTTTTTCATGTTCATTTTGAAAATGACATCCAGGGCATGTCATTATGAAGCGTTTTTCTGTGCTGCCATCTCGTGGGTATTTTGAAAATAACACCCAAATGTATGTCATCATTAAAATTTATATCCTGCTGCCATCTGGTGGACATTTTGGGAATAAAACCTGGTGTAGTCACCGTTAATATTATCTGCCTTCATCTAGTGTGTCTTGAGAATAACACGAGGGTAATAAAATTTGTTCTTGCTGTCATCTGTCGGTAATTTTGGGAATAACAACACAGCACAGATCTTACAATGTTATTTCAGCCTCTGTGTAAGGTGCATTCAGAAAATAAACCCAAAGGAATGTCATTATAATCACCTTTTGTCTACTGCCATTTCATTTGCATCTGTGTAAAGACACAGGAGTGCATGTCATGAAGTTATTCTCTACTGCCATTTTGTGGCCATTTTGAAAATAATACCCAGGTGTATGCCAGCAAAAATTATTTTCTGATGCCATCTGGTTGTTATTTGGGAATAATGCCACAGCAAATGTTATGAAAAAAAGCTGCCACTATCTAGTGCACATTTAAAAAATAACACCCAGAGTATGTCGTTATGATTTTCTTCTCTGGTGTCTTTTCAGGTTAAACTTGAGAATAACACAGTACTGCATGTAATGAAAAACTGTTCTCTGTTGCTATCTCGTGGAAATTTTGATAATAACACTCAGGTTTATGTGAGTGTAAAAATTTATTTTCTGTTGCCATCTGGTGAGCATTTTGGGAATAACGCCACAGCACGTCCCATGAAAAGCTACTGCTGCTGCTGTCCTGTGCCTTTAAAAAATACCACTCCAGCGTGTGTCTCTATAAATGTTTTCTCTGTTGCCATTTCATGTGAATCTTGGGAAAAACAGAAGTGTGTATGTCATGAAATTTGTTTGCAGCTGCCATCTGGAGGGCATTTTAGAAATAATACTTGAGTATTTGTTATGAATACTCATCTGCTGCCATATGGTGAGCATTTTTGGAATAAATCACAGCACATGTCATAAAATGTAATTTTGTTGCTATCTCATGTGCATTCTGAAAATAAACTCTGGAATGTCATTATGAAAAGTTTTCTGATGCCATTTCGTGTGCATCTTGTGAAAAACGCAGGAGTGCTTGTCATGAAGTAATTCTCTGCTATAGTCGTGTGGGCAATTTGGAAATAATATCCTACTGTAGATCATCTTGAATACTCATTCCGTGCTGCCATCTGGTTGTCATATTGGGAATAACACCATAGCACATATCATAAACAGTTATTTCTTTTGTTATCTCATACAGTTAGAAAATGACACCTAAGGACATTTGGTTAAACAAAGTTCTTGCACATGAATATCTTGTGTATATCTTGGGATAAACAGAAAAGTGCATGTCATGAGAAATTATTCTCTGCTGCCGTCTGGTGGGCATTTGAAATAACAGGCAAGTGTATGTTAATATAAAAAGTTATTTGCTGCTGCCATCAGCTCAGCATTTTGGGGATAACACAGGAGTGCATGTCTTCAAAAGTTATTTCTGCTACTATTTTATGTGCATTTAAAAAATGTCTCCCCAGGGTATGTTGTTATAATTTTTTTCTGCTGCCATTTTGTGTGAATCTTGGGAATGACACAGCAGTACATGACTTGAAAAATTGTTCTCCACTGCTATCTCGTGAATATTGTAAGAATAACACCAGCGTATTTCATACATTTTTTTTCTGTTGCAATCCTGTGGGAATTTTGAGAATAACAGAGTGTAGATCATTATAAAAATTAATTCTCTGATGCCATCAAGTGTATATTTTATTAGTAACACCTGAGTGATCATGCATATTTATTCTCTACTGCCATACGGTGACCATATAGGATCTATGTGATCGTAAAACTTTGTACTCTACTGCCATCTTGTGGGATTTTGGGGAATAACACAGCGGTGCATCTCATGAACAGTTATTTCTGCTGCTATCATATGCATTTCAAATTAGCACCCATGTGTATGTCATCATAAAAATTTATTTTCTGCTGCGGTGCAAGCACAGACATCTCCAGCACCCAGGAGGCCAGGCTCGAGCTCTTGGGGCAGCAGACGACAGCATCTGTATGTCTACAGCCATACCACCCTGAATGCACCCAATTTCATCTGATCTTGGAAGCTAAGCAGAGTCGGGTCTGGTAGTATTTGGATGGGAGACCGCCTGGGAATACCGGGTGCTGTAGGCTTTTGCCGCCCTCTCCTTTTGCCGCCCTCCAACCAGAGTGCCCCTGCACGCACCGGGGCGCTGCTCGCTCGCTCGCTGTCTCGGGAGTCCTGGGTAGACACCGATCCCAAGGGCTGCACGAACGTCCATGCGCCCCGGGCCACCGCCTGCCTCCACCTGCTCTCCTGCAGCCAGCCCATGGGCTCTTTTCTCTGAATGCTCCGGGCCCTTCCCTTCCTGGGCTCCATGGGGCCGAGCCCAATGGCGGAGGGCGCTGGGCGGAGGGCGAGGTCTCGGGCCGAAGCATTGCCTGGTGGTGTCGCCGGTGTCTCCATGTGGTTTGGGGCAGGTCGGGCTCGACCCCGGCGGGGAGCGCAGGGGAGCGGTGGGTCTGGGTGAGGGCTGGGCCTGGGCGTGGCAGGGCTGCACCTGCCTAGGTGCCGAGGTGGCCAAGAGGATGGCAGGCCACGCCTGGGACTGGGTCCTGCCGAGCGGCCATACTGGGGAGGCGGGTAGCCCAGGGCCTGTCCAGTCCCCGGATGCGAGAGCGCCCACCCACACCTTCGGCACGGCCGGGAACTGGCCAAGGCCCGGGATGAAGGGGCGAGGCAGGCTCCCCTGGTCCCCTGAAGCCCCGCACGCAGCGCTCGGAGCTCCGAGTGTGGGTAGCCTCTGCCCCGCGAGGGGTCTGCGCCGCATCACCTCTGGAGCTGCTCTCCCGCCAGCGCCAAGATTTTTAAACATGTGTGAGGTCACTTCTACCACATGCTATTGGTCAGAGAAAGCACAAGGCCAGCCCACATTCAAGCGGGCAGAGGGATCTATTCAGTCCTCGATGGAAGGTGTGGCATGTCAAATGAGGAGGGGCATGGACGCAGGGAGGCATGATTCAGGAGATCGCTATATAATGATCTATCACAGCTACAAACAGTATATTTCATGTAAGAAAGGCACAGAAGAAACCACGACTAATATCTAGTGCCCGAGCTGAGGGAAAAGAAGCAGTGACTACTCCCACATACTAAATCAGCAGTAATACCCCATCCATGGAAGCAGGAGGAGCAGGAGGAGAAAAGTGGGAATCACTGGAGCCAGGAACTGTTGGCTTTCCTTAGCCCCTTTCCAATAGCCAGTTGAGAATCTCTGGCTCTAAGAGAATTGCTTGCAGAATCTAGGGGTGTCTGCATAAAAGGAACACTGGAAACTCATATTCTAGTGTACATCGAATTAGGACACAGGCTAGTTGACCTTCCCAAAGTGCATGTGAACTGTATAATGATGGCAGGGCAAGTAGAAAGGCCCCCAAGTGGAGTCAGCTATCACTTCTGCTTCGATGAGAACATACGTTTCCAGTAGGCCAAATGAGCAAAGTGAGAAATAGCTGGGCCTGTGCCATCACGTTAATGCCAACACAAAAAGTTAATTTCTGAGTGAAAAAAACCAGCAACACTGGCCCACAGGGCACACCTCTGAACGCGAGAGCTGAGGGGGGTTGGGAGAGGCTAAGCAGGGCACTGGATTCGGAGGGCCCCTAAAGCACTCACACTTGTGCCTTGTCTAGAAATCCAGTATTTGAGTACCTGTCAATGGCCAATCAGCATCAATCCAAGAATTAGTGTCAAACATGATGAGGAGGATTTTTAACGATGGTCCATGATGCCTTCAGACTTCTGGAGAAGCTAGAACCTAGAAGATGGAGGAGGAAGCTGCAGCCCACAGGTAAACTACACTCCCCACCAGGTGGAAACCTGAAAAGAGGTAACAAGCATACACTCTTCCTATTTGGGATCCTCTAAGGAGCAGAGCTAATAGCCAGCAGAAAAGGGGAACTCAGGAAACAAGGGTTTCCTTAGCTCCCCAACTCTCATGGGCTCAGAGTGGCCCCCAGCACACCACCCCTTCCCTCCCCTCCACTCTGTGGTTGAGCAGGGTCTGGCAACCTGGGGTGAGTGGCTGCCGGCTGTAGTGCTAGCAGCTTGGGCTTGGTCTTGCTGGTAACGCACAATGTGTTATTTGGGGTAGAAAGTTTCAGTTATGCGAGATGAATAAATTCTGGGTCTTTATATCGTGGTGCCTACAGCTAACAATACTGCATTGTGCACTTGATATTTGCCAATGGAATGAATTTTATGGTTCTCAACACACACATGAGTAATGATGATAACAACAATGATAAATAAAGAGGGTGCGAAGAAACTTTTGTAGGTGGATGGATATATTTATGGCATACTATATGGGTGGGGTGGTTCACAGGTGAGATCTCCAAACTCATCAAGTTGCACACATTAATCAGGTACAGCGTTTTGTATGTCAATCATACCTTCATAAAAGTGCTTAAAAATAAAATAAAATAAAATATGAGAGAATATAGTCACCCCAAGCACTAAGCACATTGCCTGACATAGTGAATATACAATGAATGAGACGATGGTTTAAGCTCAGCTCAGGACTGGGAGCTGGTCCCACAGACACCAGGCAGATGGTGCTATAGCCACTCCTCCAGCCCCCAGGCCAGTACTGCTTCTGCTGATCTCGACCCCAAACAGAGAGAGCGGCTCCAGCTGGTGCTCGCTTCCAACAGTTGTAGAAGGCAGGCTGCTCCAGATATGCGATACTTTCTAGCTACTTGGTATCCCCCTTTTTTCATCCAGGTCCCTAAATTTTGGCTCCTGTAAGAACCTGGGTTTGCAGCATGGACGTTTTGAAGTGTGAAATCTGTGTTGCCTTTGTTCTCCATCCTTGAGTCTGGAGATAAAGGTGGGAAAACTGAGCATAGCATGAAAGCAATAACGATATCAGGTGTGCTCTGCCCTTCGCTCCCCAGATTTCCAAGAAACGGCAGACTGCTCACCTCATTTTACACAGAGCACTCTTCAAGGACATATCTTTGTGCGCAAAATTAAATCTAACTGAAAGAAATCTCATGCAGAATTTTTGCTTTGCAGAAAACACTTTGCTATAAAAGTCCTTAAGAAAATGTGTTTTTAAAGGAACAAACATGAGCTGAGAGTGTAAGTGCAAAATATGTTTTATGGGTAGAGTGTACTTTTTCTGTTACTCAGGGGGAATGAGCAGACTGTGCAAGTCACATTCCAGTTTCGCCTCATCGCTGCCACGAGGGGTGTGTTGGGAGGACCCAGAGGGCTGGCCAGCAAGAGGAGCTTACAGCCTTGGGACCTACATCAAGAGCACAGTGGGTGTCCCTGATGCTCTGGGTCCTACAAGGCTTGAGGTGATCCAGAACAGAGGAGGGGGAGGTTGAGACCTCAGAGGAAGGGAACATGGGCAAGAGCAGGCCGGTGCTCTGGCTTGAACAAAAACAGACTTAAAAGGCCAGAGGATCGCACGGAGTAGAAGTGGGGAAGGCGTCGTTATAAGAACCTGGTGCCAGTTGTACTCCTGTGATGGGCTGGGCCACCTTCTTCCTCCCCACCTGTCCCTATCCCCAGCTGTCTGTCCAAACCCCACAACAAAAACCAGCTTGAGTGAGTATATGGCAAGCTGGACCATTAGGTTATGTGTAGCTTTTCTTCAAATAGAATGACTGAGATTCAACTCGAAGCTGCAAAGACTATTTGGATTACTCTTTCCGGGATCCTGTGTGAGTGTGGTGTCCTGGATACAGAATTGTGTTAGAATCAATCTTCAGTGTAAATACCTGTAAAATAGATATAATAATTTCCCTTCCTCATCTGACAAACAGAGGCAGTAGGTGAGAAGAGATATGTAAAGGACAGGAGTTATTTCAAAGTGAGCTAAGTACCAAGGATCTGGATTCACTTGAATGGTGGGCAGAGCCCTTAAGGCAGGGAAACGCTCTTCTCTGCTGCCATCTCGTGTTTATTTTGGGAATAATACCTGAATGTAGGTCATCAAGTGTAGGTCATTATGAATATCATTCTCTGCTGCCATCTGGTGGGAAATTTGGGAATAACATGACAGGGCTGCTCATAAAGTGATTTCTGCTGCTTTTTCATGTTCATTTTGAAAATAACATCCAGGGCATGTCATTATGAAAAGGTTTTCTCTGCTGAAATCTCATGGGTATTTTGAAAATAACACCTAAGTGTATGTCATCATTAAAATTTATTTCCTGCTACCATCTGGTGGGCTTTACATTACATATTTTTTTTATAGGAACACAGCAGCTTCTTTTATTTTAGCTCTGATCAATTTTGAACAGTATTGCATTAAAATGACATGAACTGTTACTTTTAATTTTTCCTTGTAACTCTATAAGGTCTTTTCATAAAGTTACTTTCACTGGCATCATCTACTAGAACAATTTCTTTTAGCATGTGTCTTGGCGAGTGATTCATGACACTATGGACAGTTCACAGAAGTGTACTCTAAGCCTCATTGTGGCAAAGTATCACCACACTTATCGTAGGAAGATTTCTGGATACACCTTTGTTTTACACCCTTCTAATCTAACATCTGGTAAAGATTCGTTGAGTGCCATCATCTCGCTGGCTATTTAATTGAACTGAGTAATTTTAAACATCTCTTTGAACTTTTCTTGATCCTCTTTGTGAATGACGACCTGTTTCCCCATTTCTCCAAGGCCTTTTTGAGGCATTTTTACTGGCCCCAGCAGGAAGTTCTTTCTTTCCCCCCCATCACATTTGTCACGCTCACTGAAGTAAAGCAGCAGGAACATACCCAAGAGTACCCAAATCAAGGGGATGGCTAGGACCACCTTGCAATATGCAAATTTCATTGCATTTTAGGTTAAATAAAACAATTAAATAATATATATCCATAAATGGTGAAAAATTTTCCAATCTGGTTTCATCAGAAGTCATATTCATAAACCAAAAGTGGTTTTTCAAATAAATTCATGTCCCAAATCCAAGCATCCCACATCTCTCTGGTGAACATGCGGCAGTGGCGGTGGCAGTGGTGAGGATGACGATGGTGGATGCCTCTCAGGACAGGCCCCTGGGATTGCGTGGTATCCCTGACATTGCAGCGTGGGCTCTACTCTCAGGCAGTGGTCCACCATGACACCTCTTCAGGCACTGCCTGTGGTTCCTC
>CM053506.1:0-61696 GCA_028627145.1 Eidolon dupreanum
GGCGCCGGCCGGTTCGCGCCGTGCCCGCGGGGGTCCGGCCCCCACTTCCCCGGGCTCTCGCTGCCCCGGAGGCCGTTAATCCCAGGGCGCTTTGATTCCACCCGCAGGGGGCGCGGGGCTGCCGTCAGTTCCCCGCCCAGGTGGCGCCAG
This sequence comes from Eidolon dupreanum, assembly GCA_028627145.1. Taxonomy (NCBI): domain Eukaryota; kingdom Metazoa; phylum Chordata; class Mammalia; order Chiroptera; family Pteropodidae; genus Eidolon; species Eidolon dupreanum. The sequence goes on from CM053506.1 coordinate 151, forward strand.
CGCCCCGGGGGCCCGGGCTGCTGGCCCGAGGGGTCTGCACGGCCACCCAACCTTTGTCTCGGTGAGCGCGCTCTGGGCGGGTGCGGCGTTTCCGCCGTGGGCGCAACACGTATCCGCCTGCGGGGTCGCGTCCAGGAGACAGACGCGGTCCCGCCCGGCGGGGGCGGGGTCCGGGTGGGGTTGGTGCTGGGCCGAGGCTCGTGGGTGACCGCCGGTCTGAGCCCTCGCGGCTGCGCCCGCCGCGTCCCGCAGAGCAGCGGCGCCCTGGATGTGGATCGTGGCCAGTTCAGGAGTGAAGTGGCCGTGGGGACAGCGTGACCGTCCCGAGGGGACCTTACTGAAGCTCAGCTTTCATAGTTTCCCAGCCACAAAGGGGGCGGCAGCTCCCGACCAGCAGCGAGAATGGTGGCTCTGTTGTCCTTGCTTGGTCCCTCTTGGGGGGGGGGGTGAGGTGCCCCAGCTGCTGCCAGGAGCCGGTAGCCCCTCCTCCCTCCCCTGTGTCACCCGAATCTGGAGGCAACTCCTGGCACCTGAGTGGGACCCTGCAGAGGGTCTGGGTGAGGCTGGGGGTGACCGGACGGAAGGGCCTACGAGAGCCTGGCGGTCCCTGCGCTGTCCAGCTGGTGGCGGTCACCTCCCAGGAATGCCTTAGATTCCTCCCCGGCCATTCGTCCCGGACCCGGCAGACAGCCACACTGACGGAGCCCACCCTGTCCTGGACGCTGGACGCTGACTCCCCCCCGCCCCGAAGCAACTTCTCTCAGCTGCACGACCGTCACCCCTGGCTCTGCGGACACAGGGCAGATGGGCGGACCAGCGCGGGGAGGGGAGATGGCCCCGCACCCCCAGACCCAGCCCGGCGAGGTGGGCGGGCCGTGCTCGCCTTCCCGCAGCCCCGCCAGCCTGGGTGGGGGTGGGGCAGATGAAAGGATGTGACAGTCCCCTGCCATGGCCTCCCGCTTCACCCAGGGCTCAGCCCACCCCGCCCCCAGGCATCTGGGGTGGGGGGAGGTGTGAATGGCCTCCTTTGTGCCTCTGAATTGGAGGCAGTTAGATGCTACTTATCGGGGGGATTTGAGCCATCCATGCACACCCTCCTCCCACCCCCTCCTGGACTTAGACGCGCAGCCCAGCCCTGCTCCGCCCGCCCCCCCTCTGTGCCGAGGCGGGTCTGGTGCAGCCCCCAGGGTGCAGTCATGCGTCCCCCCACCCCGCCCGGTGGCCGAAAGCCGCCCTCCAGCTCTGGCTCTGTGGCCTGGCTCTCCCAGGGCAGCCGCGCGGGGTGGTCGCACACCCCCAGGCCCGCGGACGTCTCCTGGGGGGCCTTTCTGCCCCAGCCGGGGTGTCCAGCAGTGGGGAGCCCCCTCAGATCGCAGGCGTGGGGGAGCAGGAGTCCTCAGGAGTGCCTGCTCTGGGGACACCCATAGCTGGTAGGTCTCGGGGTGGGGAGGACCCCTTCCTGGATTGGGGTGGAGTCGGGGAAGGCCGAACCGGCCCCGACACGTCCAGTGTGCTTGGGTGGGAGGAGGGGTATTCTCATAAGGGCCGGGGTTCGGGGTTCCACCAGAACCCCCTGGCGAGGGCGAACTTTGCCTTGGAAGCAGAAGCCACAACGGGGTCCCTCCCTCAGGCCCTCTGGGGTCCTCTCCGACAGCCTCCGCCTGGAAGGCTGGCCTTCAGCCCGTCACCCAGGCCTGGGCCAGCGGCCCAGGTCCCCACTGGCAGCCATCGGGCCTGTGTTAGCACCTTGGTTTTCAAGTCCCTATTAGCTCTGGGCCCACTTGACAAGAGTCACAAGGTGGCGTATAAGTGTGTCTTAGAGTTGTGACACCTGCCCAGGCCAGAGGGGTAGTCGTGGTCCCCCCACACAGTCAGCGCCTCAGTTTGGTGTCTAGACGTTGGCCAGCTCACAGTCCACTTGGAATGTCACAGGTGTGGCTTTGGGGTGGCCAGGACCGGGGCCGGCGGGGCTTCTCTGGGCAGGCTTGGCGCTCCCGAGCCCTATGTGGCCGTTCGGCATCTGACTAGCACACTCTGCCTTTTACTCTCCGCTACTTAATCATTGCTTCAAGGTTTGAAGTTCTGCGTGGTTGAAAGTGAAGGTTGGTGGTGTAAGTTTTCCATTTTAAAAAAGTTTAATCTTTATGGGGTAAGTTTATATTTTAATGAGATGAAACTTTGAGTTTATTCTCTGCAACGAGCAGCTCCCCCAAAAAGCCCAGCCAGTCACCCTGCATCAAAGCCCTTCATGCTGACCAGTTACACCCACCACCCCTCCCCTGGTCCCTCCAGGGTAAGTGGAAAACCTGAGTTTGTAAAATATGTTGCCCCGGAAAAAACTGATTGGCATATTAGACTTGTGTTAAACAAACACCTGTAAGGGGCCTTCACCACCTTGGCGGACCTGAGGACTTGGAGTGCGGAGTGCTACCTCGGTCACCTAATTTAGAAATTAGAAAGCAGACTTGACAGCCAGTCGGTGGTGACAGGCTGGCTTGTAGTGCCTGAGGCGGATTTCCCGGTCCCTCGCGCCTTTGCGTAGAATGGGCTCCACCAGCCCTCGCTGCCACACGCCCCTCTCCCCCGCTCCCCGAGCGGACTGGAGGGGGAGATCCTCCTGCAGGCAAAAGAAACTGCTTTCTGGAAGGGGTCTGGGTCCGGTCAGAACTGCGGCGTCTTCCCAGCGAGGGGAGCCGGTCCCCTGTGAGCAGAACGTGTAGCCAAACGGACTCGGTACCCTTCCGCCCTCCCCCAGGCTTGAGCGCGGGAGGGGGGGGCGGGGTCCCCACAGCGCGCACGCGCACGGCGGAGCAGCTCAGCACCCTGGAGAGCTCCCTCCAGCTCCGCCGCTGCCCGGGCGCCCTGGAGCGCCGCGCGCTGGCGCAGAAGGTGCGGCTGTCCGAGGTGCAGGCGAGGCGCGGGGCTAGGGCGGCAGCCTGCTGTCCCCATCGCTCTGATCTTGTTTCCCCTGCAGGTAAAAACCTGGTTTCAGAATCGGCGAATGAAGCGCAAGCGGACGCTGCCGCGCTGGCAGCCCAGCCTGCCCCTCCCTGCGGCTCTCTGTGCGCCCCTGGCTTTCTGTCCTCCACCCTCTGCCCTGGCAGCGGCTTGCAGCTGCTGCACCCTTGGGCATCCCTGCCCGGGCCCTGGGTGCTGGCACAGCCCCCTGGCTCCTTCTGGGACCCCTGCCAAGTGGAACAGTCCCCCCAGCCTCGGCATGGGACACCAGCAGCAGACCCTGGGGCCCGTGTGCCCTGCCAGAGGCCGGGGATGCCTTTTAAGGCAGCGCGGCGGCCCAGAAGCCCACAGCTGGGGTGTCACATGCCCAGCCGCGCCGCACGCGCTGGGCGTGTGGAGAGCTGGGCCTGACGCTGACGTCCCACCGGGGCCCTGGTGTGGGCCTTGTGCCGATGCACAGGTGGGACCTGGGGCCCTGGCCCACCTTAGGATTCTGGAAAGTTCCTAGTTCAAGGTGACTTGAAGTTGCTCCTTCACTGAAGGCCACTGTTCGTGGAGCAGAGTCAAACGCCAGGCGTGGGCTTGTTCTGCGTTGGGCTTTTGACATGTGATAAAGGGTAATTTATTCAGTATAAGGTGCCGGAAAAGCTGGTTTTCCATTTGGGAAAATAAAGGTGGACCCTTTCCCAGAGCCAGACACACATCCCCATCCTGAGCCTCCCCAGTTTTTGGCGCCCGAGCTGTGATCCCAGGGTGGGGCAGGGACAGGCATGCTCAAGAATGGAGGTGTTATACCCCCCCACAAACCCCAGAAGCAGAGTGGACTGGCGGGCTCACTGAACCGATGCAGCACCGCCCCTCCCTCAGGAGTTTTGGGGTGACCCTGCACACCCTTTGCTACAATGTTTAAAACAGCTCTCTAGGACGCTGGAGGGCCAGGGGCACCTGTGCCTTAGCCCCAGGGCTGGGGTGAGGCATGAGACCCCCAAGGCCAGTCAGGGAACCGGGGGAAGCACGCCACTGCGCCTGCGAGGGCTGAGCCCCATGTCCGGATCCGCCTGGAGCAAGGCGGAGCCTCTGGCTCCTGGGTCCAGCCCAGCCCGGTCTGGGGCGGAGCAGCTGCAGCTCGCGCACACACCCGGTGGTCCCTGCCCTCGAGGGCCCCGGGGAGCTCCGCCCGGCTCCGCCCCTCCTCCCAGAGGTCCTTTGAGGGAGGAGCGGGCTCCTATCACAGAGGAGAGGAGTGGCCGGCCATGAGGCTTGGTTAAGGGGCTCCGCAGGCAGTGCACTAATAGCCCGTTTGCCAGTAGCCAGCCGTGCACTGGGGCCGTCCCTTTCTCCCCAGAAAGTGAGGTCCACAAGCTCCTAGTAGTTGAGGCCACAGTGCTGGGGGTGCTGTGGCCCCTGTGGTCAGGCCCCAGCATTCCTGGCCGGCACGTCACTGCCGTCTGTCACCAGGCAGCCTGGGAGGGGGGTCCCAGTTTCGGAGCCCCTGCTTTATAAGGTCATGAGGACCCCCAGCCACGTGCCGGGGAGTCGTTTCCTCCCGAGACCACTTCCCGATGGGCCCCACCAACAGGGCTGGAAGGCGGCTTCGTTTTAGACGGTTAAGACAAAACCTCACGATTTCACACGAAAGCAGCTTTATTGAGGTCAGAACATCAACTCAGTATCATGACAAAAGTACAACAGAGGTGTAAGAAGCAGAAACCGCCCACCACCCTCCGCTGCTGGTCACACCCACCCTCCGGTCTCCAGAGCCACCGTCACCTTGTGTGGCCCCAGACCCAGTCCTGGACCCGCCCCGGCCGAGGAGGACGAGGAAGACCCCGGGGCCCTCAGACCCGAGCCAGCGAGGATGCAGGTGCGGCGGGAGGCGAACCTCGTCGCCCCCTTTTCCCATGCCCTACACCTCTTTAGGCCAGACCCTCAAAGAAGTATATGCATAGGAAAAAGGAACCACGAGAGGCTGCGTGCTCCTGGGCAGGGGGCGGCCGTCCGGGCGAGGCTCCTGAGAGGCCAGGGAGCGGGCTGCAGCCGGGAGGCGGGGTCCTGCGGTGCGAGCCTCCAGCCTGCCTGGTCCGGCCTCGGGACTGGTCCTGGGCGCCGGCGAGTTGAGCGGAGCCGGGCGGGCGGGCGGGCGGAGCGGTCTGCCTCCGCCGGCTGCGTGCCCCATTTATGCGAGGCGGAGGCCTTGGCGCCGGGCACACGGGGCGGCAGCCCTCGCATGTGGTCGCAGGCTGCGCCGGCCAAGGACCCGTCCGCCCCCGCACCTGCGCGATCGGGGCACAAAGACCCGCTCTGAGCGAGGTCTGTGCTGCGCCCCACGGGCGGGAGGAGGCCCCGCCCCCCCCCGGGGCCTGCGGGTGGGACCTGGGACGGCGCCAGCGCTGGCCGGCCGCCCTCCGCCGGGACTTATCTCCCTGCCGGCCACTGCTTGCGTCAGGGCCGGAAAGCGCCCACGGTACCCGCTCCTCCTCCCCAGCCCCAGCTGGTGGCAGCCGCCCCTCCCGCCTCCTGGCCTCCAGCCACACTGCCAGGGACACGAGCTCCAGGACAACCCCCCCCTGCTCCCCGCAAACCCCGTCTGCCCGGAGGGTCAGGGGAGAGCTGTCGGGCCATGCACACCTCACCCGGCCTGTCCCCAGCTCTGCTCCCGGAGCCCCCGGGGGTGCTGAGATGGGCAGGGGCCCTGCCATCTTGGGGACGGGGTGCAGGTGAGGGGACAGCTGATGACAGACTCTCGGCTCCCGCACAGGCAGGGGCCGCGCACGTGCACTGCGCCTCAGCCGGGCAGGGCGGCTCAGGTCCTGCTGCGTGTGGGAGCCTCGTGCTCGGCAGAGTAAGGGGACAGCTGGGTCCCGAGCGAGTGTCCGGCTCTGCCCACAGGACTTCCGGGCCTGTGCTGAGTGGCAGAGGTGGAGGCTGAGTCTGAAACCGAGTGACCTTCGTGTCCTCCCTCCACTTGTCTCCTGGGCCCTGGGCAGCCGCCATCCCGCACCACAGCCCTCTGCTCTCCCTGTGGCCCCTTGCTGGTCAGCTCCACCCTCGCTGTCCATCCTTTAGACAGGCCACTTTGCCAGCACTGCCCCTTCCCTTCCCCCCCAGGGCCAGTTATGGTGTGGTCTGAATCTGTGTGTGCCCGTGTGTCTGTGTCTGAGTGTGTATTTGAGGCTGTGTGTGTGTGTCTGTATGTGTGTGTTTGAGGCTGTGTGTCTGTGTCCGTGTGTGTGCGTCTGTGTGTGTGTATTTGAGGCTGTATGTGTGTGTGTGTGTGTGTGTGTGTGTATCCATGTGTGTGTGTCTGTGGGTGCAGCAGTCCCTGGGGCTCTCACCCTGCCTCTGGGGTGGGGTCTCATCAGGCCGCTGCATCCATATCTGACAGAGCAGTGGGCTCCTGGGTTGGCAAAGATGGGACCCTGGGGCGGAGGTCCAGGTGGGGGGACGAGGAGTCAGGTGAGAGGGCGTGACCATCTGTGGCCCAGGGACATGCGGGCCCCTGCAGCCTGGCCCAGGCCCTCCACGCTCCCACCATGGCCTTGCCCCTGCCTGGGCCAGGGGTGTGGCCGAGAAGCTGCAGCCCCCGACTGGGTGGGACGACAGGCCACCACCCTGCTTGTGCCAGGGCCTTGTGTGCAGAGCTGTCCCTGGGGGGCATCGTCCCCCCCAAACGCGAACTGGCGGGCGAGGACGGGGAAGGGCTGACGGAGGGGGTGCTCGGGAGCTCGCGCACGCTGTCGCGGGCGGCCTCACCGAGGCCCTGGAGGGCGCTCAGGCTGACAGCGAAGCCCCTGCCCGCCACGCCCAGGCCCCCGCAAGGCCTCCCAGCGCTCCTGGGACGGACTGTCACCCTTGACCTTGGGCTCCTGGGGCTGAGGGTCTGCAGGTGGGAAGGAGGCGGAGGCAGATGGACAGAGGGTAGCGGGGTGGGGAGCAGCTTTTCCTGGTTGTAGAGTCAGTGTCGGCCGGTTATAAGCACTTTTAAAATCGAGAGAACTGTAGAGACAGCAGCGGAGGGCAAGATGCCCACGGCCACTGGGGGGTGCGATCCAGCGTCCCTGGCCCCGCCTGGCCCGGGGTCTCTATGTCCAGACCCTGACTGCTCTTGAGGGTGTTGGGCGGCTCATCGTGCCCTCGTTTTCCCTTTCCCTCTTTCCCTCGGGAGCTGAGGAGGCAGAGGGCTCGTGCTGGGCAGGGTGGCCGCACCCCATCAGCTGGGCCTGCAGGGCTGGGGCGAGAGGCCAGCGCAGGGAAGGGGCCAGGCCCACTCTTTCCCCAAAGCCACCGAGAGCCAGGCGGTGACGCGGGAGATTCTGTGTCCAGGTGCCTCCCCCGGCTGCCACGTGGAGCTGGTCGGAGACCGAGGCCGTGGGGCCCAGAGCCCCCTGCGCTCAGGCCGCTGCCACCACGCCTGCTGTGGGCGGCAGGTGGAGGGCCAGGCTCAGGGCCGGCTTCGGCCGGGAGAGCTGAGAGCAGCCGGGCCCCAGCTGGGGGCAGACATCGGCTCACGGACGGCCTGCCAGGCACACGCCACACGCCACCCACTCCGCCGTCCAGGCCGGACTCCGGCGAGCACAGCAGAGCGGCTGTGCCGGGCACAGGGCCGAGGCCGGTCCTGCTAGGCTGACCGAGGCCGGATCCCTGGAGGCCAGGTGTCGGATGGGGCGCCAGCTCCGTGGGGTCCTGCCCGCCACTCCTGGGGCCTCCAGCCAGACCCCACTGCGGGGAGCCGTCCCCTTCGCCAGCCCCCAGGGTCCACGCAGGCCCAGGCACTGTGTCCTGGTTCCTGTCACCTGGGCCAGGGCCCTCCCTTCGCCTCCGAGACAGATTCTTGTGGGCTCTGGGAGGGCGTGCTTGGCACAGAGATGCAGGCGACGGACGATAACGGGTGGCCTTCAGCTCGCATGCTCCCTCCCTCCCTCTGCCCACTCCTGGGGGGCTCCGCAGCTGTCCGCTCGGCTCCGGTGCAGCCCCCAGCCCTGAGCTAACCCTTGGTGGACTCTCCAGGCCCGATGCCAGCGGGCGGCCGCTGGGCTGTGGGGCACGGAGGCCGCGGTGTCTGCGCTGGCCCCGTCCCCCGGCCCCAGCCTGCCCTGCATGCCACTGGAGTCACCACTGCTCCCGGCCTCTCTGGGGGGGCAGGACCCACAGCGCCCACAGAGCAGCAGCTCCCGGCCTCGGTCTCCCCACTGCGAGCGGGCCGGGGCGGCCGACGCCTTCGCAGACTGAGCTGAAGCGCGCTTCTGCTCCGTGACTCGGCTCCGTGACTCGAGCCTCTCCCTGGGGGGGACGGGAGCGTGGGCCCAAACGGACTGGACGAGGGTGTCTCAGACCGCACAGCGCTCACAGGGCAGTGGCCAGCACCTGGCTGGCTGGCCCCTGTGCTGGGGCGTGCACAGCACCGAGGCCACGCTCACAGCAAAGACGGTGGTCTCTCTGACTCGGGATTTAACCGGGGTCCTGAATGTGTATTTGCTAAATCTGGCATCCCTACACCCCATCTGTGGAGAGGACGTGGGCTCGGAGAGGGGGTGGCAGGTGATCAGGTCTGGGACTCAGGCCTCCACACGGGGAAGGGGCCTGTGTGCGGGTCAGGAGGAGAGGCGTCCAGCCAGACCCCTGCGGCTCCCGCCCCCTGGGCATGGGGACCCCCGAGTGGGGCCTGAGCCAGGGCAGGGCCCAAGCCAGTGCAATCAGGGACAGAGGCTCCTGTGGCCTGGCCCCCCGTGGGAAGCCCTCGTGGGTGCTGTGCTCGGAGCAGGGCCATGCGGGGTGCCAGCCGGACAGCTGGCTATGCCTGGAGGCTTGAGGAGGAAATTCGGGGGCTGAGCGCCAGCCCCAGCCCCCACTCCGTGCTCTGCGTCAGGGCCTCAAGGCTGGGCCGCATGACTCCCTGCCGGCGAGATAAGGTGGCTTCTTGATATTTTCTTTCTCTCTCCTCATTTCAGGAGCACTCAAGGCCACGGGAACGTTCCCCAACCCCCAAGGCCGCGGGAAGGACTGTGGCCACTTTGTCCAGGCTGCTGAGCGGGCGGCCCCAGCAGCCCCCAGGCCCACGGGGAGCCCTGAGCGCCTGGCTCAGAGCTTGGGTCGCTGGGCTTGCCACGCAGGCGTGCACACACACCCATGCACGCACACGTGCACATGCACACTCAGCCCCCCGTCTCCTACCCACTCCCCCGGGTCCAGGCGCCAGGCTCGGCCCCGGTCCCGGGCCCCGGCCTTGGCACCAGCACCACAGTGCGGCCTGTGTCTCTTTCCCAGGTGGACTTGGTGCCCGCTGTCTGCTCAGCTCCACAGGCCCCTCAGCAGGGGCCTGCGGGGTCACTTAGGGGTTAAAATGCTGGGCGCACCGCCTGAGACCACCCCCCGACTTTGCTGAAGAGGAGCCGAGGCCCAGCTTCGCTGGGCAAGCCTGGCTCCCGGGGTTGAGGGCCAGCCAGGGTCAGAAGCAACATCCTCCCTGCTGAGGGCGCCTCTGGAGAGACCCCCACTCTCCTGGTCTGGCTGGGATGCCGTTTCCGGGAGCCTCCAGCCAGGCGGCCCAGGGGACTCTCTGCCCCTGACCTGGGTGGGGGCTGGGGTCTGAGGGGACACGGGCTTTGGGGGGGGTGTTCTAGGCTGCCCTATGCTGGCGGCCGGGCCGAGGTCTGCATGGGAGGGAGAACTGACTCCTGGGCCAGGCCGCAGGGGAGGGCGGGCAGGGCCCCCGCATGCTCGCTCTGGGGCTCAGAGTGGGGGAGGGGGAGGGGAGGGGAGGGGGGGGCCGTGGGGGCCGAGCGAGCACCCGTCCCTCCTGCGGGCGCGTGGGAGGTGGGCTTGGAGATGGGCCTGAGTCGGATGGGTGGCAGAGCCACGGGGGTGTGAGTGGGGGATCAGGGAGGGACGGTGGCCTCGGGAGGATGGCGAGGGCCTGGCCTGGCCGTGGCCGGGGACAAGGGGGCAGGGGCAAGGAGAAGTGGCGTTCAGGGCAGAGCGTGGGGCGGGTCAGACCCTTCCTGAGAGGCTGGGTCTTCCTGTTGGAGCCCAGAGAGGGCTCAGCACCCGCCGGCCATCAGCCTGGCGTCCAGTGGTGCCACGGCCATGCCCACTGCAGCCCTCACCCTCGTGCCCACCCAAACCTTGCAGCCCTCACTCCAACCGCAGGCCCGTGTCCACGCTCCTTGACCTCCAGTCCTGCCTCCTGCCTGAGCAGCCGCTCGGCTGGCTTGAGGGATGGAGTGGGGTCACAGAGAGCAGGTGCCACTTTAATCCCAGGGTGAGGGCAGGGGAGGGGACAAAGACCCTGAGAACGTGGGGGACAGAGGGGCCTGGGCCTGGGGCCCCACTCCCCCTGGGGCAAGGCCACCCTGCTCCCTCCCGGGGAGGCTGGTCCACGTTCGGCCACCTGGTCCCACGGGCACCTGAGGGGGGCTTCTCCTCCGAGGACACGTGTGTTCTCGCAGTGTCTGGGGCAGGGTGGCGGGACACAGTCCGGGTCAGCGGGTGCCTCAGGCACCCGGTTTCCTTGCAGAAAGGCCGTCGCTATGGCAGGCCTAAACCGTCGAGAAGAGAAGCGCCATCGGCCGCCTGGGGCGTGTCCCCGAGCCCCGCGGCTCCACGGGCTGCTTTCCCGCGTCCTTGGCGCCTCTGGGCCCCCGCAGGGCGGCGGGGCCGGGCCGGGCAGCTGCGCTTTCAGAAACGCTGCTTCCAGGTCTCTGTCCACCGGCATCCAGTGTCTCCCGGCGCCCAGGGTCCCCGCGCTGTGGCCGCGATGGCTCTGCCTAGCAGCCTCCCACACTGCCCAGCCCCACCGTGACGGCAGGCCCGTGAGCCCCAGGCCCCTGGTGCCCGCCGCGCCTCCGCCGGAGCTGCCTGCCCCCCGTCTCTGCACACGTTCACCCCGAGTCCGTCCGCGTGACTGCCCTGGCCGCCTGCCCCCCGCCCCTGTGGCACGGGCTGCTGCCGCCCCAGCGCTGAGCGCTGTGGCCTGCCTGGCGGGGTCCTTCTGGACGTTTTGGCCTCCGCTGGCCTGGAGCCCCGTGGCCTGTGACCACAGCAGCCTGTGTCCAGCCGTGACCTGGCCAGCGCTTCCCCAGACTCTGCTCGCTCAAGAAGGTGGAGCCGGCAAAAAGTGGAGTCGGTTTCGGGAAGACGTGCGTGCCGGCTCGCGGGGGGCAGGGTCCCCGGCCAGCTGCCGCTGCCATCCAGGACGCGGTGGCCTCACAGGACGGCTGAAGCGGGTTGGACGCTGGCCTACAGGGCGAGGAGGCCGGGCAGCTGGTCCCCGGAGCCCGACAAGCCCGGCACTGCTAACGGTACCACAGCCTGCGGCCCGTTCCCTCAGGGAGGGGTCAGGTGCGATTTTCTTGCCAGCCTTGTGGGGTCACCCTTGGGCCGGCCCGTGGGGCTCCCAGGCAGTGGGGCGTGGGGCCCAGCCCAGCCCGGCTTGCACCCAGCACCCCCGCCTCCACATCCCCATCACACAAACAGGAAGCAGGTTGCGAAGCCCAGCTGGCTCCAGGCCAGTGGGGGCAGGGCAGCAGCTCTGGCGGGGGTGGGGGTGCCCCCGCCCCCCGCCTGGCCGTCTGGTGTCTCCGGCTCACACCCACCCTCTGCACCCTGACGTTTCCCCTTGAAAAGTTTAGTCATTACGAAATGCTTCGCACATGCAGAGACCCGCCGAGCCCACGGGAGGAGCGCTGGCCCACGTCTGCCCCCTGGACGGCACGCAGCCCGCCCGCCCCCCGGACGCCCCCAGTTCTCGGGGCTCTGGTGGCTCTGCAGGCTCGCAGCAGGCCCGGCCACGGTGACCCCGGCCTCTGCAGTTGGAGCGTGACCGGAGCCGTGGCCAGCGGCCGGGCGTGTCTGAGCAGAGCCAGGAGGGCGTCGGTGTGTGCCGGCAGAGGGTCCAGGCTGCCTCTGGCCGGAGCCGGCTGCCTCACGTGCTCCTGGGCCCTCGACCTGTCCCCCCCCCCCGAGGAAGGGCCCCAACGCTGCAGGAGGAAGGGGTCTGGTCCCGGTGACAAGCCACTGCGGCTCCCGCACTCACACCCGCCTGCACCCCCCGCCCTCTGTCTTTACGGTTAGACACAGGGACACAGGTATTGGTCACTGTGGATTGCTTTTGTGGACAGTCAGTTCTAGCATTTTCCAAGCCACCCACAATACGGGGCAGGAAAAACAGGCAGCGTGCTCGCCGTGCACCCTGGGGCCCAGCCCCACTCCCCTCCACGGAGGTCAGCGCCAGACCAAAGATGGAGCTGGCTGAGCTTGTGCACCTTCGTCCTGCAGCCCGGGGCTGCCCTGGGGCTTCCACTTCGTCCCTGTCCGCAAGAACCTTGAGGTCAGGCTCTTCCTGTGGTGACGTGGGGACAGCACTGGCTGGCATGACTCAGAGTGATCGCTGCTTCCTCACCGAGGCACTGTGGCTTCTCAGAACCGCTGCTCAAACGGCCCCTCCTGGGGCACCCATGGGCTGTGCCGTGAGGCCCAGGCCGGGCCCCGTGGAGGGCGCGAAGGGGACGCGGGGCGCACGGCTCTGTCTGGGCCCTGCAGGGGCCACCGTGGGCTTGTCTGTGGCCAGCGAGCCCGGGCTCCTCACGGGGCGGTCCCCGGCCGCCAGGCTCCAGACGCCCGCGCCTGCTCTCAGGACCCCGGCTGGGCTGACACAGGCCGATTCCCCGAACGCCAGCCTCCCACTCCTGACGTGGGCCAGCGGGGCCGCTCACAGCCAGGTCCCCACAGCCAGCGGGGCCCGGCTCCCCGCGGGGGCCACGGACGCTGACCCGGAGCCCCCGGGGGCGAGCACAGCATCCACCTCCGCGGGGCTTCTGAGGCGCCGAGCCCTGGCGCTCTGGGCAAGGGCCGCGGACGCTGCAGGGAGCAGCCGGCCGTGCTGTGTGCAGGCGACGCGTCAGCTGACTCAGGGCCCGTGCGTCTCGTCTGACTCAGGCTGAAACGCTGACGGAGTCTGCGGCTCTGACGTGGCTTCCTGAGACCTGTGTCCCCTGCCCGCACCCCGCCGCACCCTGTCTCGGCCCAGGAACGTGGGGGCTGGGCAGTGAGGCAGTGGGTGCAGGGCGGGCGTCAGAACTGGGGCTTGGGTGTCCCCAGGCCCCCTACGCTGGGTTCCGGAGCCAGGCCGGATGCTAGGACACACAAGCCAGCAGGCACAGCCCCTGACTGTCCCCCAGCCTCGCGCAGTGCCTTAGGGGGCACCCGAAGCCCCCGCCCCAGGGCCCCAGCTCCGCCCTGGCCCTCAAAACCCCAGAACAGAGTGAGGGAACTGGTCCGTCCGGGAGGATCTCTGCAAGGCGCCCCGCGCCACCCAGTGGGGGCGGCCGGCACCCACCGCCCGCGGACGTCTCCCCCAGGCCGGTGTGGGCCAGTCAGGGGACACGATGCCCCAGAGAGCCTGGTTGGCTGACACAGGCTGCAGCGGCCAGCCGGGGGCCGGGGCCGCTGTGAGCAAGGAGACACCGAAAACGATGATGAGACCACTCCAGCAGAGGGGGCCAGGCCCAGGTCTCCACGTCCAGAGCAACCAGTGGGGGAGCAAGCCTCAGGGGACACCGTGCAGCCCTGGGGGCCCTGGCCCCACACCCCGACTCCGCCCTGAGCCTGCGGCCACATCTGGAAGGACGTGGGCCCTGGGGCTCTGCCTCGGCTCGGCTGACCAGGAGGGGTGGCCTCTTCCACTGCTCGTCCTGCAGCCAGGTGGCCCTGCCACCCGCCGGCCGGGCACCGCCAGCCACCGGCTCTGTGACTGGAGCCGGGAGTGCACCCCCGGCTGTGCCACGCCCCCTGTTGCAAGACACAGGGCCAGGGTCCGACCCCGTCCCTCATCCCTCCAGTCAGACACCCCGAGGGAGAGGGACTGGGCGCAGCGGGGAGGTACCCGGGGCGGGGAGCAGGACCGGCCAGGGAGGGAGGACGGGGCGGGGGGGAGCTGGGCAGGTCGCAGGTGCCTGAGTCACACACCCTCCCACGCGGGAAGCGCAGCCCCAGGCGCCGGGTGCAAAGCGAAGACGCCGGCGTGACAGCCACGCGCCCGCTGAGAGCCGTCGTCTCCGGGGGCCGTGGCCAGGCCGGGCGTCACGGGTGGCCGTCCACAGCCTCACACTCGCCACAGCCCTCCCCAGGGCGCCAAGGGCCGGCGTGGCCAGAGGCCGCCCACAGCCACGCCCTGCACGCCTCCCCCGCGGCACTGGGGCGTCTGTGGCCCCCGCCGAGTGCCCACATCAGTGACAATCATGGGGCGGCAGGTGGGGGACCCCGCTGGGTGTCCTCCAATAAAACAGCCACATGCACCTCGTCAGCATGTGGACCGGAGCTTGCGTGGGCGCCAGGGACAGGAGACCCTCGTGTGTCTCCTCGCCGCCCCCCCTTCCCCACTGAGCACAGACCTCAGGACGACACCACTTTCCTGCTTCCGTGAGACCGGGGTACACGAGTGGGGGTGGCACCGTCCTCGGGGCTCCTGACAGCCCCTGTGACCCCACACCCGGCCCAGCCCCCGCTCCAGCCCCAAGGTGCGGCCTGTGCTCGCACGGCGTGGGGGTGCAGGGCCTGAGCCCTCCCTGCACCCAGGACCACTGCAGACCCTTGGCGAAGGAGCGGAGGGCCAGGCGTGCACCCCAGAACCCGGTGTGTGACTCCAGGATCAGGCGTGTGGCCGCGGCCGGCTGTGGACGGGAGCAGCAGGCGTGCGCCGGGGGCGTGTCCTGCTCCCTGACCAGCCGCCCCGGCGGGCGGCCCGGACCCCAGCACGACTTCCACGCGGCGGTTTGCAGGTGACGGGCAGCGGTGTGGACACTTGCTGCCATGGCCCCTCGCAGAAGCGCGTGGCCCCGTTCTCCCGCAGCGCCCGCAAGATGGGCTCGATCCCCGGGCGTCCAGCTCCGACTCGGGCGCCGCCCGTGGAAGACTTGGCAGGCGCCCTCCGCCAGCGACGGGCTGGCCCCGGGCCCTTGCTTGCCCTGAGCTCGCAGACACCTCGGCTGCGCCATCGTTTCCGGGGGGACAGGGCTCCTGCCATGTCCCCGCCTGGGCCGCCACCTCTGGCAGTGTCTCAGGGTCTGCCTGCAGCAGCACTCGCTTCCGTGCTCACGAGGGTCCACGGGGCCATCCCCAGCACCCGGACCGGCTTCTCCCACCGCTACAGCCCACGGCTCCTGATGTCATCAGCCCCCCGGCCCCCCCTCCTCGCCTCCCCCGAAGCGAGCCCCCTCGGAACCTGCCCACCCCTCATCCAGGGCTAGGAGCACCCCGGCCTGGCCTCCTGGGCCTCGTGGCGGTGGGGGACCCGTCCCCGCTCAGCTCTGACCCCTCGCTCCCCGCAGGGACTCGGGGCTCTGCACCCTGCCCCCCGCTGCGGCCTCCGTTGCTCCTACAGGTTGCCCCACTGCACTGCGCTGTTGCTCCCTCAGGGGCCCTGCCTTGTCCTCCAGGCACTTACCACACCCACAGGTCTCCCCGTTTACCTGTCGTCCCTCGAGCCCCCCAGCCTGGGAGGCAGGACGACCCACCGCCCTGTCTGCTGTGCCCGGGCCACAGACTGGCAGCCAGAACTGTTGCTGAGCGAGCGAGGGAGTGGGAGGTGTGGTCGGCGCTGTGTGGACGGAGCGCAGGACAGGTGCCCTGCTGAGCGGGTCTCAAGGTGACCAGTGCTGTCCTCTGGGCAGGGAGCCCACCGGCTGGTGGTGATTCCAGCGGACAGACAGTGACGAGGGGTAAAGGGAACCCACAGCAAGCACACAGCCCAAGAACTTGTCCCAGAGACCAGGAGGGGTTGGGGACGGCCTTGGAGGGCGGGCCCTGGAGAGAGCCAGGTCTGGGGGCTGCAGTGAGGGAAGGCGGCAGCGGAGAGCCCACTGGGGCCCACAGCGCCCTCGCCCCGCCTGTTGGGAACACCCCACTTGCTGAGCTTCGTCAGTGCTGCAGGTGGGAGGAAGCTGCGACCTCCCCCGCGCTGGGTGGAAGTGCTTCGCGATCCCTGCCAGCGTCACTGGGGGCAGGTGGGACGCAGGTGAGCCCTTCTCTGCAATCTCATGGCCCCCCGTGGGCCAGGAAGGAGAGGGGTCTGGGGCCAGGGTGTGGACGCCCCAGGGGAGGGGGCTGTGGGAGCCGGCTGGGGTCTGAGAAGGTTCTGGGAGGAACCCTGGGTCTGCCGCACCCTCCCCGGGAACGCTGGGGGCGGGGTCCCCAGGAACCGGCTGAACGCACAGCAGGTGGCGGGCCTCCTCTGCTCGGCCTTTCTCCTTCGGGGCGTCCGTGCCCCATCTTTGCCTCCCCACCTTCTCCAGCTCCACAGGCTCCCCACCCCTTCCAAAGCGCCCCTCACGCCCTGCTCTGGGGTCTTTGGCATTTTGCAGGGAGCCACGGGCCCTTGTCTGGCCGTCCCCAACCTTCAGGCACCGGGACCGGTGCTCCCACGAGAATCTAAGGCCTGAGGAGCTGAGGCGCTGGGAGCGGCTGTGGACACAGATGAAGCTTCGCTCACCCACTGCTGTGCGGCCCGGCTCCTCGCGGGCCGCTGACCGGTACTGGCCCGTGGCCCAGGGATTGGGGACCCTTGCTCTAGAGTTTGACATCCATGTACAGTATCCATGGTATTTTAAGCAGCATAAACTGAATTCCACACTGTGTAGCATAAGCCATTTTCCAACCATCTAATAAAACTCTCGTGGGGCAGAACTTGATAAATAATTTAACTGTAAAAACGGTTTAAATCTCGGGGAAACAGCCTCTGGAAATGGGAGGACTTGCAGCCTGGCGACAGCTACGGGCATCGCGTGGCGGCCCCGGGCCAGCCCAACCCTGCGGTGCCACACACGACCCCCACGCTGACCCAGCGACAGCCCGCAGGAGCGAGCTGCCCGCTCGGCGCGGAGGAAGGCAGGGCCATCAGGACTCACGCATGACAGGCCGCACGGCTGACGCCCGCCCTGGCTGACGCCTGCGGACACAGCGAGGGGACAGTGTGGGGACAGCACCGGAGGGCCCAGCCCGGAGCCCTGAGACGAAAGGCCCTCGGCTGTGGCCCTGGGAGGCTAAGCGTGGCCCTCAGCCATGAGGTGGTGGCTCTTCTGCTTGGCCTCCTCACGGTGGCCCCAGCCCACCGAGGGGCCCGAGGGCCCGGGCAGAGGCGCAGCATCGGCTGGCACGGTGACCACGTGGCTTCCAGCACGAACAACGGGCAACTTCCAGGCAGGTGGGCGGACGTCCCAGGGTGCTCGGTGCCCGGCCCCGTCACCGCCTCTGGACGGGGGGTTTCAGAGCGACCTTTGGGCCAACGCCTGCCTTGGAGAAGGGAAAAAGAGCCGCCGTGAAAACCCAGCTATAAACAGCATCAGCGACTTTCACTTCCTCTTACGGTTCTTAAAATTTAGATTCTTAGTTCCCCCAACACCACGGTGGCCCTGTGCGCACGGGGGACAGCGGCAGTGACCGCCACCGTGCTGGCTGGGGACGCAGTGGAAGCGGCAGTCACCGAAAGGCCTGCGGTGGACACTGCCAGGGCACCGAGGGGCTCACCCCAGTGGGTCCAGGCTTGACCGGTGGCATCGGGGGCGCGGAGGTCGGCTTGACCACCTGGAAGGAGACAGACACAGTGGCAGCGGGTGCCACCCCCGTCCGGGCCGGGCCGGGCGCCCTGCCCCATTCCAGACCAGACACAAGCTTCTCCACTGAGCTGGCTACAGAAAGCGCCCCAACCCCTCCCTCCACCCAGGGCCACCCACGCCACCCGCCTTCACCCATGAAAAGCTCTTAAATTGCCAGAATGTAGGTCTCGGAGATTCAAAAGCTAAGATCAGCCACTACGCTCTGCAGTTTTCATTCCCGCTTTCCCGGGCTGGGGGAAGCCGGGCCGGAGCGGGGCGCTTGCCAGGCCTAGCCGGCCACGCCCTCCATGGCCGCACACCGCAGCACCCAGGACGCCCGGGTGGGCCCGGCATCCGTCATTTTCGGTGACCCAGAAGGACCTCGTTGAGCAGCGAAGGTCTCTGCCTGGCTGTCGCCACTCCCTGGGCCAGGAAGCTCTCTGTCCACCCTGTCCCCGGCCCGGCCTGTCAAAACCCCTCCTGAGACCAGCTTTGCAACTTTTCTGTAAGTCTAAGATTAATTCAAAATAAAAAGTTACAAAGGAAGGCAGCAGGGCCATCTGCTGAGCGAGCATGCCGCAGACGGCTGCGCAGGGAGGCCGCGTGGGTCGCAGTTTGGGACCACAGGGTCCGCGTCTCGGGCACCTTGCAGACACTGACTACGAAGGGGAGACGGGCTCCCCGGGGAAGAACCGGCACAGGGTGGCGACGCCGGTGACACAGGGGTGACACGGGCGGACCCCGGGTGGGTGGAGTCTGCCCCAGGAGGGGACCTGACTTGTCGAGAAGGCCCGGTCCCTCCTGCCACCCCGCTCCGGGAGCCACCTGCTGGAGGCCAGTGTGCCCAGGGCCAAGGTGGCCAGCGGGCAGGCGCCTCAGCAGTGCCCGCCAGGCCTCCGGCAAGGAGGCCCAGGGCCAAGTTCACGGTCCGTAGGCTGGATTCCCGGGGGAAGTAGGCGTGCCCCACCTGTGGGGCTTGAGTCGTGGGGGAGGCTGGGGATTTGGCCCCCGAGGGGCCCCCGGCCGAGGAAGGGCCCAGGCACAGCCCGGGGTGTCTCTTGAGCGGCCGCGTCCTCTCACCTGCTTGGGCTTCTGCTCCGGGAGGGGCTTGTGGGGAGGAGCAGGTCTGAGCTGGAGAGAGAAAGAGCAGTCGGGACCCCAGCCCGGGCTGCCCCTGCCCTCGCTGGCCTGGGGGTCAGCCTTCTGACAGTGCGGTAGCTGGGGGACCCCAGCCCACCAAGTCCGCCCCTGCTGGCCCCCACCACAGCTCACCTGAGCTGGCGCCTGCCGGGTGTACACGGGGACCGGGAAGGGGGTGCTGCACATGGTGGCCGGGGGCTGCAGGGGACAGGGCCGTGAGCCTGGACCTTGCAGCGCGGCCGCCCTGGGAGCTGCCCCTCCCAGCTCAGGACCTGAGGCTCCGCCCTCCCAGAGCGGACTGCACCCAGGTGTGTGTGTGGGGGGGCTGCACCCCGCCCACCCGCGACCCCCTCATTCCCTTCCCGCAGCCCCGTGGCTCAGAGGCTCGGAGGTGTGGCGCACAGGAGAGGGCGTCTGGGCCTCAAAACCGTCTTCGAAAGGGCCCCCCAGGGACCCTGAGGCTCGGTTCAAGTTGAAAGCAAGTTCCGCCAGCGGTTCCCACGAGTCCCCTGACACCACTCGGAGGCCCGGTCGCCCTCCCCGGGGCTCGGTGGCCTGGGGGCCGGCTGGTGCTTACGGCAGGGGGTGGCTGTTTAGGGGTCATCGCAGAAGCCGTGGGCCTGGGGGCTGGGCTGGGCTGGACGGCACGCGTGGCGTGGGGCGGCTCTGGGGGGCCCGGAGCCCTGGCCCTGGCTGGCGCGCTGCCCCCGCCGTGGAACAGGGGGTTGGAGAGCCCCAGGGCCGCCTTGGGCGCCCCGCTCCTGCAGAGGAAGACGGCGGCTCAGCCTCGGGGCTCCTGGGCGTGAGGCCCCAGCTTGCCCAGGGGACCCCTCGGCTGCAGGGAACCCGTCCGCAGGGTGCGTCAGCCACAGCCACACAAAGGGGAGGCGGCCGCGTGCGTCCTGGGCCCCACGGCTCTGCGGGCGTCAGCCTGGCGGGAGGCGCTCAGAGGCCAGTGGGCAAATACGTGGCACTGCGGCTGGCATGGGGGTCCAGCCCCACAGAGGGGCCCGGCCAGGGAGGGCAGGCCGTGGGGGGCCGCTCCCCAGAGCCCACGGGGCCAGGCGTGCGGGATGACGGGGCCCCCCCCCGGGTCACCGGGTCGCCCACCCCCGCACCGGCGAGAGGCCCCTCCTCCAGCACCGGCGGCCGGTCCCCGCAGAGGCAGGGGCTGTGCCCGCCGCAGACGCTACTGCTCGGCCGCCCCGGCACCCTCACCTCCGCCAGGCGGGGCGCCTGGCCTTGCGGTAGATGACCGCGCCCGCCACGCCGAGCACCAGCGCCCCCAGCAGCACGGGCAGCAGCACGGGCAGCAGCAGGCTCCGGGACGCTGCGGGCACACGAGCAGGGGTCAACGGCGGGGAGGCCGGGGGGCCGCAGGGACAGCCCCTGCCTGGGTCGGCTTGGGGGGGCACCTGTTGGGGCCCCTCCCGCAGCCGAGCGCCTGGCAGAGGGCCCTCGGCACTGAAACTCGGCGTGTCACACCGACGGTCCTGTCCCAGGCCACAGGCCAGAGGGCTCAGCACTGGGTGGCCCCGGCTCGCAGTGACTCAGAAGAGGCCCGGCCAGGCTCTGCAGGCCGCGGTGCTGCGCATGGCTGACTGCTCAGTGGCCACTGGGGAGGGAGGCTTTCGGGGCTGGGTGGCCCTGAGGTTCACAGGCCCAGGAGGGGGCTGAAGCCCCAGCCCCTCCCACACCCTTCCCCGAGGACGGGGCTTCCCTTCTCATGTGGGGCCGAGGGGGACATGCGGGGACAGGGTGCCTAGGATGGCCAACCCGAAGCGTCACCACGGCCTGACGGCTTAGGGCACATGCTCCCTGCTCGGCCCCTCCCAAGTGGCCCTGCCGGCCCCGTCAGGCTGTGGGGGTGTGAGGGCCATACCCGCGTGCGCGTGGGACAGCGGTGCCGCACAGCTCGGCGGGGCCCAGCCCGGCTGGCAGTGACACTGCGCCTTGTGGTTGCACACCTGGTGGGGGAGAGGCGTCAGGCGGGGCCCCTGGGCCCCCGGGCCCGCACAGGTGCCACCTGCACGGCAGTCACAGGCCTGGCCTCAGGCCTGCTCCCCGGGGGTGGCGCGGGGGTCCGGGGTGGGCTGTCCTTGGGGTGCACCCCCCTCCCCCACACGGGGTCAGCAGGGCTGCGCCAGCCTTTTTTGTTTCCAGCTCTGGGTGGCGCAATGTCCCCCAGTCACAGACACGCCACTGGGAACCGAGCACACTCACCACACGTCAGAGAGAGCAGCCCAGCTGAGGTGTCCACTCCCTGGGCCTCGGCCCGCACGGGGCTCCTGGCACGTCCCCGGGGGCTGGCCTCTGCCCTCTGTCCACCTGGGCTTGTCCCGAGCCCAGCCTACAAGTCCCCTTCACCCCAAGGGCCCACGTACCCCGTGGCCGCTGCACTGGGCGGAACAGTTCCTGGATCTGTACACGTGGAGGTCCTGGCAGAGCCCCTTCCAGCACACCTGGAATGTGGGCGTGTCCTCAGGCAGCCTCTGCCCCGCCCCACGCCCCCTCCGCGGCCAAGCTGCCCACACTGAGGCAGGCCCCCGCCCACCGCTGCCAAGAACTGGCCCCACCTGCTCCGAGGGGGCAAAGGACTGGCCCCACCTGCTCCGGGCCACGCACAGCAGGGCTCCTGAGAGCAGGCCTCCGCCCCCCGCCCGGCCTGCTCCGCCCCAGCCTGCTTCCCTCCCTGAGCTCATGAGGCAGCTGTGCCTGGGGGCCGGGGGGCCGGGGGCCCGGGGGGGCCTGGGGGCCCGGCAGGCTGGCTGCCCCGGGGCGCGCACCCGTCTGGTCGCAGCCTCAGGAGCCCGAGGGCCACTCACCCGCTCCTCGCCACACCTGGTGCCATCGAGCACCGGCTCGTACCCGGAGCCGCTCTCCAGGACGAGCGCCTGGCAAGGGGCCGAGTCGGTGGTGACGGAGCAGGAGCCTCGCTCCAGGGGCTTCTGGCCACCCTCGCAGAGCAGGACACCGCACGTGTGGACGCTGCGGACAGAGGGGCCGCTGTGTGCGCTGCAAGCTGCCGTGCTCGGGGGCCGGGGCGGGGGCCGGAGACGAGGCCCCAGGCCCTGGGGCGAGCCGTCGGCTCCCCGGGGCAGGGAGCCAGTGGTCCCGGAAGGCGGGGCTGCAGAGACCCCGGTGCGGCCCCGGGCTCCAGTGCGCAGAGGACCCTTCTGGGCGGCCCCCGCGGGACGGCCCGTGCCCTGGAGCCTGGGTGTTGGGCCTGGGCGAGACTCACCCGTGGGAGCCACGGGGTGTCCAGGTCCGGCAGTCTGTGGGGATGCTGTACGCGTAGCACTTGTCCACAGCGGCCCGCGCGCCTGCAAGCCGGAGGCAGTCAGAACCCCCCTGTGGGGCCCGAGGCCCCCACAGGCTCACCTGCCGCCCGCGCCTGCCTCACCTGGCCCCCACAGGTCCCGGCACCTCTGGGCCAGCGTGGGGCAGGTCCCCGCGTAGCAGTAGCCCCCAGGGCAGGGTGTGCCGTTCTCCTGGAAGGCGTCCTCCGGGCACGCCGGCTGCTGCCCGTCACAGTGCTCCTCCAGGTCACAGGCGTCCTTCAGCGGACGGCACAGCGTGCCGGCGGGCCTCACCTGGCCGGGCAGACAAAGCTCAGCAGGAGCAGCAGGCCCCCGAACACCCGCGCCTGCCGCTTTGCCACTGGTGTCCCGGGCCCCGCCCCACTGCGGACCTTAGGGCACGGCCGGGCAGGGCCGAGGGGCCCCGGGGCCTGCGCTCACCCTGCACTGGTGGCAGCAGGCGCCGTGGGCGCACTCGGCCCCCGCGGCCAGCCGGCACGACGTGGCGTTGCAGCAGCTGTTACGGCAGTCCTGGGCGGGGGCAGCAGAGAGGGCCTTGGCGGACTGAGCGCTGGGCCAGCGCTGGGCTCCAGAGTGGACAGGCCACAGGGAGGCCATGGTCGCCTCCCCAGCCCCCCGATCTCCATGGCTCCTTGCGGGCCTCAGGGGACAGGCGTGGTCTGATGGTGGCCACAGCCATGCAGGGCACCCCGGCCTGTGGCATGGAGACCGGGGCTCCCAGACGTGGGTGGAGGGCGGGAGGCGGTGCTGGGCGCCGGGCCCCTACCTGGGGCTGGCCACAGTCGCACTGCTCCCCACGCTCCACAAAGCCGTTCCCGCACACGGGGCCGCCCACCAGGCGGTCGGGGTCGGGCGCGTTGGCCAGGCAGGCTGTGCGGGGCCTCTCCAGGAACCTCTCCAGGTCCGCCTGGCTGCACTGGCTGAACCTCCTGGGGAACACGGAGCTGCGGGGGCGGGCGTGCCATCAGGTGGGGGGCGGTGGTGGGCAGGACACCCCCCCGGGCGGCGGCCCTCGGTCCGGCTGGACAAGTCTCACCCGAAGCTGGCCGCCATGATGCAGCTGCCGCGGTCCCGAGATTCGGGGCAGTAGCAGCCAGAGATGTTCTCGTCGTGGTCCATGCCCAGGTTGTGGCCCATCTCGTGGGCCATGGTGCACGCCACGCCGACGGGGTTCTGGCTGTGGTCCTGCGGGGAGAGGCTGTGAGGGCCGCGGCCCCCCTCCTGCCGGCCCTCGGCCCTCGCTGCCCCAGGCAAGCCCGAGTGACAGGCCTGGCGACACTTCCCGCCAGCAACACTTCTAAAACACAGAAGCCACACAGCCTCCAGAAAGGGCAGCCGGTCGGAAGTCCGGGCGGACAGCTGAGGACCCGCCGGTGGACCCGAGTGCTGGGGTCTCCGCCCCGCCCCCCACGCGTGCAGCTCGAGCGCCGAGGCTGGCCGCCACCGCACCTGGCTCACCGCCGCCGAGTCCCGGGAGCACATGGTGGACACCCTGGCCAGTCCCACGGTGCTCCCAGCGAAGTCGACCCCGCTGCGAACAGGACGAGAGTGTGCGTGCGTGCGGCCCGGCCACGCCGCAGCCCCGGCCCCCCCCCCCCCCGCCCCCCGCCCGGGCTCTGTACACTCACGTGATGAGCTGGGCGTTGTCGTGCGGGTGCCGCCCCAGCAGCTGCTGCGCCCGCCAGGCCAGGAAGTTCTCCAGCGTGGTGCTGGCCTCGGAGCTGACGGCGATCTTGTCCTGGTGGTTCCAGATGTCCAGGCCCACCAAGACCACTCGGAACCTGAGCTCCTGGTAAAGCTGCGAGGGGACAGGGACCCGCGGGTCAGGCCCCAGGGCCGCGAGGCTGGGAGCCCCCTGGCCTGTGGGGCCGACACTGGGTGGGGTCCCAGGCCCCCCCCTGCAGATACCTCTCCGGGCACCGCCTCCACCCTGGTTGTCGAACCAGGATTTCTGTCTGGCCGGGCAGTGCCTGGGCCGAATGGGCATCCCTGCCTGTGGCAGCCCCTGGAGGAAGCCCACCCTGCAAGCAGCCCACCTTGTCCACGTGGTTGACCACCTCGAGCACCCGCCTGCGCACGGCCTCTCTGCTGCCCAGCCGCTGGAACTGGAGCACAGCCAGTGAGTCTGCAGCCGGGGCCACCTCCCGGCCACCGCCCCGCCCCGCCCCCGCCCCGTCCACAGCACCTCCTGGCTGTCCGTGACCACATACAGCTCCACATAGCGCATCTCTTGGGACAGCGGCCGGTTCTGTAAAGTGGCAATGAGAAGCCGGTCAGTGGCTCCAGTACCCCCAGACTGACCGTCTCTTGGGGCCCTGGAGCTGGTGCCCGGCCCCTGCTCTGTGTTGGGGGGGCCTGTCTGGGAGGCACAGACGAGGGCGCTGTCTCCCGCTGGGCATGGGGACGGCGGGCAGCACTCTCCCGTGGCTGAAGGTGGGGTTGGGGGATGCACAGGCCCAAGCGGACGGGTGAGGCTGGGAGGGGCCTCCTCACCCGGGGCCTGAAGGCTGCCGAGGTCCGTGGGCCCAGGATGCTCTCCAGGCTGGTGTTGGTGACCCCGCAGGTCCCGGCCTTCTGCCGCAGGTGCTGGGCCTGGTAGAGGGCGTGCCGCCCCGCGTCGCCACCCCCGTCCAGCGGTTCAATCAGGTGGACGGCTGAGCCCGCCCGGAAGAAGCCCCTGAGGGTGGGGCGCAGGCGGCTGCGAGTCAGAGCCCCGGCCCCGCGTGCCCTCAGGGGGTCCCACTCTGAGCTGGGGCGGCGTCTAGGCCGCGGGACCCTCGCAGTCGGGACACCTATCACTTCTAGGGGGAGCCCAGACCCCCAGGTGCACAAAGGGGTCCCTGGGTCCGGCCCTCCCCGGCCTCCGTTCACTTCCGCGGAAGGGGAGGGCGCCCACCTGAGGCCGTGGCAGGTGCTGAGGCTGGCGGCGGAGCGCGGGTGGCCCTCCACGTGGCCCTGGTAGAGGCAGTGGTCCTGCCGGGGCGAGCGAGAGGGCTGCAGGCCCCGCTCCTCCCGTCCCCACCGCCACCCCGGGGCGGGCTGCCGGCCTACCTGCTCGTGCAGCCGCTCCGTCACCTCAGAGCCGTTGGTGGCCGTGTAGGTCTCTGTGTAGCCCGCACCCACCAGGTCCCTGGAAGAGAACCGCTGTGGCACCCCGGGCCCTGCCGCCCCCCCGGGAGCCGCACCGGAGGCGAGGCTGGGCTGGGGCCGGCCCAGGGCCCTGCGTACCTGTTCTTCCGCAGGTGCAGGGTGAAGGTGCGCCCGTGGGCCCCAAGGACATAACTCACACTCTCTGGGTATAGGTCCTGGGCAGGCAGAAGGAAGGGGTCCAGTGAGGGGCTCTGCCCCAGGCCACAGCACCCCAGCCTGAAAGGCCCTCAGAGGACCCAGCCTAGTGAGGGTGCTGGGCTGAGCCGGGCTGTCCTGAAGGAGCCTGGCAGGCCTCAGGCCTCGGTTTCCCCATTGGCCCACGCCGGGATAATGACGGTGCCGTCCCTTCCCCAGGAAGCAAGGGTGGGGCAGACAGCCCAAGTGGCAGCAAAGGAGGTGGGGGTGCCCGCCCCTAAGAGGCCCTGCCACTCCCCACCGCCCTGCCTGCCCACTCGGGACGGTCTGGACAGTGTGCCCCTTCCTGCGGTGGTGGGGGTGGGGCAGGGCTCTTCCCAGACGAGTCAGGACAGGGCTGGCCCCAGGCACACACACTCGCACACTCTCACACACATGCACACGCCGGGGGTTTCAGAGATGCCCCAGGCAGCTCTGGGAAGTCCCAGCCTGTCCCAAGAAACGTGTCTCACTGCGAACACGCAAAGGAAGTAACAGGCCCTGTGGAGCCACTCCTGCCTAGTCTAAGGAGGAATTTGAGTGAAACTGGGGAGTGGCGGGGCCAGCAGGGGTCCTGGGAGGCTGTCCAGGGACAGCCAACCACCAGCAGGTGTGACAGCACCGGGAAGCAGGGCAGCTGGTGGCCCTGCCCACAGGGAGGGGCGGGACGCAGGAAGGTAAGGCCTGGGGGAGGGAAGGGGGCCTCCAGGGCAGACGACTCAGGCAGGGTGCGAGCCGAGGGGTCAGCTCACAGGCACAGAAGCCCGCCTGGCCCTCAGACCGCAGGCTGGCCCTTCACAAGTGGCTGGACACACGGGGGGAGCATAATCCCCTGACACACCCACTCTGCAGGGCCAGGGAGGGAAGCCCCTTCCCCCACCGGCTTCCAGGCCAGACTCACCAGCTGGGGGGACAGGGCTCGGCGGGTGCGGGGTCCTGGCAGGCGCTGGGGCCACACCACCTCGTACTGCTCCACGTGGGGCAGCGGGGTGCTGGGGGCGGCCACTGTGGGAGGACGGGGTCAGCAGACACGCAGAGCACCCCCCTCCCTGCCCGGGAGACCCCTTCCCCGGCTGTGGGGTGGCGGTGTGGGGCCCAGACGGAGACCTGGCACTGGAAAGAGCACACGCATCCTAGGAGCCCCCTCCGCCCCCTCCGCCCGGTGTGGCTGCGGAGGCACACGCCAGCACCCTCCATCTCAGCCAAGCACAGGGTGCAGCTGCTGGGAAGCAACTGGCCCCCCAGGCAGCCAGAGCCCTCGTCTGGGATCTGGAAGCACCCTCGTACCAACGCCACCAGCAGGGACCAGGCCCTGGGGGAGTAGGCGCACTGGGGACCAGCCACCCCGACTGTCCTCCCTCCATTCAGGTGCAAACGGATGTGCCTCCACGGTCACCTCCCACAGCGAGGGGCCCGGGGAGGGGCCCCCATCAGTCCCGTCCTTGGCGGCCTCCAGCACGGGGCTGGGACAGACCCTCAGACCCGGAGCCCAGGAGGCCCCCGGAGCTCGGTCCTCCCCTGGGGAGGATCAGCCCCCAGTGCCAGGCTGCTGCTCCTCTGTCCTGTCCCTGCAGGGCCAGGGGACCCCCCTGGGTGAGCAGCCACCCGAAGGCGGGGACTTTTCCCTCAGTCCCCTTTGAAATTCAACCTTCCCACAGCCCGGGGCCTCCCTGCTGAGTGGCCCCCAGGGGCCAGCACTCACCCTGCAGCCACAGCATGCCCAGCAGCCAGAGCCCGGAGCGGCACATTGCCGGGGCGCCGGCACGGTCCGGGGGCGCAGACCGGGACCTGGGGATCTGGGATACGGAGTTGGGGTCCGAGGGTGCGGCGGGAGCAGGAATGCGGCTCTGCCAGGTCGAACGTGGTCCCCGCCCCGCCCCGCCCCAACGCCTCCTCCCCGGGGGCGGCTGGTACCCCTGGGGCTACTGCTCGTCCCTTGTCCCTTGACACCGTGGCTCAAGTTAACCGAAAGCCAGGTGAGCACGCTGACCCGAGCCCCTCCCCACGGGGCCTGCAGGGGGAAGTGGCCAGCCAGGCTGCCTCAGAGGGGAAGTGACTTATGCAAGGCTGTGTGGGGGTTGGTCAGAGGTGGGCATGTGCCCTCTGACTTCCTGGGGAACAGAGAGCTCCCACAGCCCCGTGGGGGTGTTCCGCTCCCCACCCCCGCCATCCTGCTACGATGGCGTTCCTCCAGGGGACAAGCAATGTGTACACCTCACCTTCACAGGGTGTGGCGGCCCCTCCCTGTGGGCTTGTCCTCGGGGTCCCTAGGGGACAAGGCCTGGATCTCCTCAGGAGGCGGTGGGGGCTGCCTGCCCATCGGCACCCCCCCTGGTTTCTGCCCTCCCTGTCCTGAGGGTGGGGGCTGCCCACCTCGGCCTGCATCCAGGCTTCTCCGACTGGGTCCCTGTCACCAGGGGACCCCAGCCTCTCGGCTGGGTTTGCCCGTCGCAGCATCCCTGACACGCTCCCTAGGCTGGCCACGGCCGAGTGTGGTGTCCACGGGCAGCTCCTGACCAGAGGTTAAAGTTCAGCGGGCCAGTGAAGAGGAGGCAGGGGGATCAGCACAGGCTTGGGCATCTTGGGTGTGGCTCCTGGGCAGCACGGGCGCTGGCCCGGGGGCTTCCTTCCCTGAGGCCACACGAACCCCCACTCCTGGTGCCCTGACGTCTGCTCCTCGGTCGGATGCGTGTGAAGGCCGTGTGTCCTGCAGAAGCCACTGCGAGCTGGCGAGAACCCTGTGCTCACTGACAGGGACTCTCCACCAGCTGCCAGGACCAGTACAGGCAGGCAGAGCCACTCCTGCGACGAGTGAGCCCCCTCCAGCACACAGGACACACCTAACGTGTCCCCACCGACCACTCCGGGTGCCACCGATGCTCCCGGTGACATCACCACCTGCAGACTGTTAGTGGAGGTGGAAAGTCGCTACCCAGAGCCCAGGACAGGGACTGGATTTCTGGGCCTCGGGCCAGGCGGGAGGGCCTGCCCTGAGGGCCAGCGGGGTCCTGTGCAGTCCCTGCCTTACGTAACCCGTGACTCTGCAACCTGAGCTGGCAGATGAGCCTGGCTGCTCACAGGTCACACCTGCTCGTATTACAGATGAGAGAAGCAAGCAGCCTGCGGCTTGCCCGGTCCTGCGAGGCAGCAGCCCAGGCTGAGCACCACCCAACCCTCGCCCCAGGCTGCTGCTGGTGCTTGATCTTCATTTGCCAGGATCAGGTGATCTGAACTGAATTTTGAAAATAACTCGCAAAATTTAGCAGGAAAGAGCAGCTGCAGGGAATACCAGCAGAGTGGTTGGGGGGTGGTCACAACAGCTATACACACCCAGGGCTGGCGTGTCACCTAGTGCCAAACTGGGAAAGCAGATGACTCCCCAAGGGGAGCCACAGGTTTCTGAGGCAGGGTGGGGCGGCACAGCCCTGCCCCAGGGTGCTCCTCCCTGGGTGTGCGTCCGCTCGCTGGCCCTGCAGCCTGACCAGGATGCAGGGCGGGGAGCTGCTGCCCCCTAGCGCCAGGAACAAACCCCGACCCCGCCCCCCTGGCCCAGGAGTGGCCGTGCGGATGGCAGGCAGGGTCCAGTCCCCACCTGCACGGCATCTTTGTAGTTATCTTGATGCTGCTCGAACGCGGTTTTCATTTTGTCTTTATTTGAGACCAAAAAACAGAAACCAAAAAAGGTCCCCTGCTCCACTTACGAGAGCCCACAGTCAGGCACAGTGTGGGGGCACCGCTGTCCGGGCAGCGCTGCTGGCAAAACCCAGCCCGGGGGAGGAAGGCTGAGCAGACCACGTTCGGACCTCACACTCAAACACCGCGACACGCACGACACACGCAGCCAGGAACCTGATGGAAGCTTCGGACTCGTTTACCCTCCGCGCCCACCGGGTCCTCCCCTCGGCGGTGGCAGGCGCAGGGCCCGAGGGCCTCACTGCGCGGTGACGGCGACCCTGGGCGCTGGCGCTGGGGGCCCCCGCGGGACGGGCACATGGGGGGCCCCCTTCTGGCTCCTCTCCGCAGACAGGCGCTCCAGGCGCTCCGTGTAGAAGCCGTTGAAGTCGAGCCTGCAGGGCGAGGGCAGGCTGGGGTCCCTGCTGTGGGGACGCCGGGGTGTGGAGGTCCCTCCTGGGGCGGGCGTGCGGGGAGATCCCGTTCCACCCCACGGGCGAGCGGTCAGTTCCGCGCTGGGTTCAAGGGGCACTTGAACCACCAGCGCGTGTGCGCACGCACATCCACACGCGCCGCGTGTGCCCCTGCCTCAGGTCCCACAGCCCGTACCGGTTCCAGGACTGTCACAGTGACAGGCACGTGAGAAGGGGACGCAGGCGGCCCAGGCCTCCGATGGACCGTCAGGCAGACCGTGTCCCCAGACGTGGGGCTCTCTCGTCACCCGGCTGTGCCAGCAGCAAGGGCCTGGTGGTGGCACAGGCCGAGGCACCTCTAAACCCGCGCCCAGGACGTCTGCCTGTGGTGGCGACTTCCCGGGGTAAGGGCAGCCCCGCGGTGGGAACCGAGGCAGCAGACCCACTGGTTTCCCGCGGACGAGTCAGGTGTCCGGGGCAGCGGGACCCGCCAGCCCCAGCACCGCGGACGGTTCTGTCCTCACCGAGGCGCTGGTCTCCCCACCAGGCCCCCCAGGCTCTGTCCGCGCCTGCTCACGCCTGGGAGCTGCACGCTGGCGGCCAGCGTCACGGGGTGTCCCCCCCAGGACTGCACTGTCGCGCCCTCAAAGGTGGTGACGACGTGGGAGGCACAGCCAGCCCCAGGCGCCCAAACCCGGGAGCCTCAGCGAGTGCCGCCGCGGCCAGCACGCCAGCCCCATCCCCCCAGCTGCCTCCCACCGCCCGGGGCTCCCGGGTCCCGGCCCAGAGAGCATGGCGGTGCGTGAGGCTGGCCACCGCGGGGCCCAGCACAGGCCGGGAGGGGGCTGCTGGCGGCCCGACACGTCCTGGTGAGTGTGCGCGTGCGCACGCACACACGTACACACACACGCACACACACACACACACACACGTCACACGCCCGTGCGCCATCACTGCAGGGAGTGGCGAGTGCCCAGCAGCAGCGTATGGGGACCGCGGACAGACGCCCACAGGCCTGAGCAGACCTGGCCTCCCCATCTGTGGTGACCCGAGGGCCGGGGTGAGGGCGGGAGAGGGCAGCAGGGCGGGGGGCCAACGGGGAGGCCTGGGCCCTGCCTCTCGGGACGCGTGTGGGGACGGCCAGCCGCCCGTGCCCACCTGGAGATGACGCTGGCCATGCCGTGCTCACAGTCGCTGGTGCTGTAGACGCTCAGTCGGGCCAGGAGGTCAAGCAGATGGGCCGAGAAGTTCTTATCGAACTTACTGATGGTGGCCTCGAAGCCGGAGGCCAGCTGAGGCGTGTCCGTGTGCTCCGCCAGATGCTGGAAGACACGGCCGGGCAGCGTCAGCCTGGCGCGGACACGGGCCCAGCTGCGCCTGCCGGCAGCTCGGCCCACCTCCCACCCTCCTCCGTTTTCAAGGAGCGGAGTTTCACAGAGTTTCCAAGTGACGAAAGGCGTAAAGTTGAGGCACCATAAAAGTTCCTGAGACCACAGGGCACGCGCACACACTTGTCGGCCGGTGCTGCGGGGCCCACGCTGGTGCCCCCCGTCAGGGTCCCCTCCGCTGGGCGTCCCCACGGTCCAGCCCTGGGGACAACCCCGCCCTGCAGACGACCCAGTTCTGAGGTGGCGTTCAGTGCGAGGGGGGACGGCAATGGAGGGGAGCCGTGGGCTGGTCGCCTGCGAGGCCACACACCTTCCGGGCCAGCTCCTTCCGGGCGCGCTCCTCGGCCCGCTCGGCCTCGGTGGGCGGCCCCAGCATGGTGCCGTGCTCCAGCGCCGGGCGGCCCAGCTCGCTGTCCAGTTTCATGCTCTGCGTAAACCGCTGTGCGGGGGGAAATGCTCCCTTAGTGATGCCCATGAGCTCCCGGGGAGACGCGCCCTTGCGTCCGGCCACCGCAGCCCGGGGACGCGGCAGCCCCCAGAGAGGCTGCAGACGGGCACTGCCGCTGGCAGGCTGCCGGCAGAGCTCACGAACCCATCTTTGCGGGAAGTTTCTTTTCATGGTGTCACCCGTTTGCGACCCAAGACAACTCCTACATGTCTGAGGAACCGGGTACACGTGCTCCTGTCCTGTCACCGGCTCTCCCGCCAGTCCCACTGGCTCGGACACCCCAGTGAGCCCTGGCGAGCCCCCGTGTCACCCCTCCTGCTGCCTGACACAAATTTCTCGACGTCTGGGCGGCTGCTTGGAATAGGTGCCCGAGAAAAACGGAATCAAACAACTCAAGTTCTAACAAAAGGAATGCAAAGCATTCAGAAAACGGCCCGGACAGACCCTGTGGCGGGGGCCCCCACCCCCCAGCTGGGCTCGGCCACAGCCGCCGGCAGAGCAGGGAGGGCGGAGTCGCGGCGCACCTGCATGCAGTTGGTGAACATGACGCACACGGACATGAGCTTGGAGAAGACCCTGAGCAGCTCGGGGTTGGTCAGCATGCAGTCCTTCAGGCAGCTGTCCAGGAAGCTCGTGTGGTGGCCCAGCACGTCGTCGATGTTGGAGGCCTGGCCGAGAGCGGCCCATGTCAGACGCCGCCCGTGCGTGCACGGCGGCGCCCCCGGCCCCGCCCGCCTGTTCTGTGTCTGTGGCTCAGGGACCCTGCACTCTTTCGGGGGAAATCTTCCAACTACCACTGAAAGAAAACAGCGCTGAACACGCCCCAAAAGTCCAAGGTTTTGACTCCGCAAGACAGGACTCGGGCAGGAAGTGCAGCCCCTGCCGCCTCTGCCTCCGGAACCTGGCGACGGCGGAGGTTTCAGGCTGAGACCCCAGGGCGCCCAGAATGTGCGGGTGGGGTGCTGGGGCCCAGCTCTCAGAGCTGCAGGCTCCTCCGGCAGGCACAGCCCCCACACTACCCTAACGGCTTGATGCTGGGGCACCCCCAAATGCAGCCTTGTCGCACGCACATGTGCAGGCCTGGCTGCCTCCTGCCGGGGCCGAGCCGCCTCTGCACGGGGACTGACACCCGACCCAGCACCTGCCCCTGCAGACACGGCCGGCCCGCCAGAGCCTTTCCAGGGCTACAGCACGTGAAGCCGGAACTCACGGATTTCAGGTTTTTCTCAAGGACGTGCCAGGTCGGCTCCATCACTTCAAACATCATGTAGTACTGAATGTTCTGGACGAAATTCAGCATCCGCTGGCGCAGGGTGAAGGCGCCCGCAAACCTGGGCACGGGCGTGGATGTCACAGAGGGCTGGTGCCGCCCAGGGGCCGAGAAGCCCTCCCGCAGCGTGCACCTGCCGAGCACCACACGCGCCGCTGCTCCCGCAGCTCAGCGGTGGCCGGTTGTGGGCGGACACGGCACCCCCGTGCACACCGCCCGTGAGGGGCCCCGGGGCCCCAGGGGGCTCTCGCCCAGGCTGACCCGCCATCCCGCAGGGCTGGGCAGGGGCCGAGCGACAGACCCGCATCCCTCGTGGTCCGCGACAGCTCGCACTGCCGCGTGACACGTGGCTGTGACGCGCGGCACCAAACCTCTGGCCCGCGGGGCGGGAGGCGAGCGCGGACGCACCACCTGGCGGAGTGCAGCGAGCGCTGCTTGGCGGTTTTGTTGCTGACCCAGACGCTGCACAGCTGTCGCTCCACGTGCTTGCAGTAGAACAGGTGCCGGAACAGCATCTGGTAGCGGGTCAGGGCTTTCCTGCGGGGACGGGGCCGCAGCTGGTGGGGGTCGCTGGCACCAGACAACGGCCCAGCTGTGAGGCCGCTGACGCGGTTCTGCGCCGACTGCCAGGCCGTCAGGGGCCCCATGGGACGTGACGGGTGCTGGGAGCCCCTCGAGCGTGCACAGCGCGGGTCAGCCGCTGGCAGGCGCGACCCTTCCTCCCTGACAAACCCAAACGGCTACCTGCTGAGGCCGGGGCCCACCTGTTAATAATCAGCGACAGGGGCCACTTGACCACGTAGTCGAAAGAGAAGGCCTCCAGGCCGCTCAGCGTGAGCTCGGTGGGGTCGGCGTGGACCAGAGCCTTCTCCTGCTTGGTCTCGATGGCCAGAACCCGCAGCAGCTGCGTGACGAGGTCGTGAGGCATCAGGTCGATCTGGGGGGCAGACAGTGCCAGTGTGACTGCCATGCACAGCGTGCGTGTCCGCCCCATGCCGCACACCTGGAGCCCAGCACGCCCACCACGGCTGGAAATGCTCCGCTTCCAGCCCTGGGTTTATCGTGAAAAAAAGGATCAGGCCCTGAACCACCACCCGCCCCAGCCCACCTGCCTCTGGTCAGAGCCAGAAAGCAAGTCCAGGGCTGGACCAGGATCTTCCACAGACAGAGTCTGAAGGTCAGAATCTGCTTAAAGAAAACCAAGCGTCTGATACGTCCTAATTCAAAAATCAAACCACTATGGGAAAGAAATCACTTTAAAATTAACCCGACAGCACAGATGAGAAGCCACGGGGAAAGGCAGGAACCCTGGGTCCCTCGGATTCAAAGCTTTACCGAGCGAGCACCAGGCCCACATCAAAGCAGACAGTACGTCTGGTAAAAATGTAAGAGCTGTCGGGCGACGTAAATTTATTTGAATGTTTGTTAAGGGCCAACTATACACCAGGGACAGTGTGACAGTCCCTATAAACTGATAAAAATAACACGATGAAAAATAACGACAAGGACCATCACGAAGGACAAAGGACAAAGGAGCCCAGTTAGCTACTGGAGACAGAGCCCGGGGCCAGGCGGCTTCACTGTGGACTCCACTAAACACTGAGCAGCGCCCCGCCCCCCCCAAACGCTAGAACCGGGAAGAGGCCACGCTGCCTGGAACATGGCCTCCGGGCACCTCAGGGAAGGTCCCTGGTGACCACGGACGCCGACAGCCTCAAGGACACCAGCAAGCCGAACCCCGGAGCGTGCTGAAGGGCTATGCGCCCCGACCAGGGGGCCAACACGGCACCCCGAGTCTCGACGCCGGGCGGGAAAGCCGCAGCAGCACCCGGCCCGCCCACCTCCAGGTCGTCCTTAAAGGGGTCGGTGTTGGCGGTGCTCATGCGCAAGGCCAGCTCCAGCAGCGCCTCCAGGCGCGTGGGCGTGATGTCGTCCACCGGCTTCTTCAGCTCCTCCTCGGTCAGGTCCATGAAGTGCACGAAGAAGTCCCCCTGGTCCATGAGAAAGTACCGCTTGATGGACCTGCGGGGGAGGGGGCGAGGGCAGGGGTCGGCCGGCTGCCTGGCCCCCAGGGCGGCGCAGCTCTGGACGAGGCAGCGGGCCGAGGGCCGAGCGCGGCTGTGAGCGGGTGTCGGCTTCAGAGGAGCCCAAGTGGACAGCGGTCCCCCGCAGGGGCCCGGCCCACGGCGCCGGCCGGGC
Organism: Eidolon dupreanum; assembly: GCA_028627145.1. Taxonomy (NCBI): domain Eukaryota; kingdom Metazoa; phylum Chordata; class Mammalia; order Chiroptera; family Pteropodidae; genus Eidolon; species Eidolon dupreanum. The sequence goes on from CM053506.1 coordinate 34,868, forward strand.
CTGGGAGGGGAGAAGGTCGCACTACCGGGACGAGCGGGCAGGCAGAGGGGTCGTGGGGGGGCTGGGGGCTGGGGAGGGCGCCCCGACGGCAGGCGCTGCGGGGCGTGGGGCGGGCGCATACCGCAGGTGCGCCACCAGCTCCTGCTCCTGCATCAGGAAGTCCAGCAGCACCCGGCTGGCGTAGTTAAACGCCGTCTCGATCTGCTCCACGTAGGCCCGCTCCTTCAGCGTGTAGATGACCTCCTTGGCCACTGGGCAGGTGACGTCGTGACCGCACTCCCTGACCACGTTTAGGTATTTTCCTGACAAGACGGGGGCAGGTGAGACTGCGTTACAGGCGCAGCTGCGGGGCGGGCTCGGGGCCCGGCGCAGCTGGAGGAAGAGGGTGACACTGGAGCGCGTTCTGGAAGCCGCCGTCCTCAGCGGAGGGCACGCTATCGCCTGCAGGGGGCGCAGGACGCCACCGCTGTGCTCTGCTGTGACTCCAGGGCTTTTCTAAGTGACAGCAGATACCACAGGAGAACCAGGTTCTGAGTCACCCCAGCCTGTCCTCACACAACTCCCCCCCCAGTGGCGGTGACCAGGAACAGTCAGCCCCATGGGGCCCGTGCCCATGGCACTGGCTGTCGTGCCGTGTGGTACTGTGACCTGAAAAGGAAAGCGTGTTGGGTCTCGGTGCCCGTTTCTGGACCGAGCTCTGAAAGCCCCGGGAATTTCATTGTGATTCTTAAGCCCCTCCGACCACAGCTGAGTTTATGCTAATGAGGTGACTAGCAGCCCCCCTGAGGCTGGTGGCCAGAGGAACCAGCCTGGAAACCAGACGGCTGTAACTTTCAGCCCCACCCTGACATCAGCGGAGCGGAGAAGAGTTGGGAATAGAATCAGTCACCAAAGGCAGAAATTTAACCGACAAGCCTATGCGCTGGGGCCTTCATAAACGCTATAAACACAGGCTTCCAGGAGCTTCCGGGTGGTGAGCCCATCCACACGGGGAGCACGGCGCACCTCAACTCCATGGGGGACAGAAACTCCCAGGCCTCGCCCCACATGCCTGCTCACCTGGCCGCTGGCCTCTGACCTTAACCACTATCTCACCTCTGTCCTTGACCTGACCTTGACCTCTGACCTTGATCACTTCCTCTATAATACTATAAACCAACAGACGTGTTTCCCTGAGTCCTGTGAGCCACGTAGCAAACGGACAGAACCCAGGAGGGATTGTGGGAACCTCTAATTTGTAGCCAATTCAGACAGAAGTTGAGGGTGACCTGGGACCTGCGGCTTGCAATCGGCATCTAGGTGGGGGCAGTCCCGTGGGACCGAGGGAGCCCTTAGCCTGTGGGCCTGACGCTCTCTCCGGGACGGTCCCATCAGGACTGAGGCAAGTTGCAGGGCACCCAGCTGGTGTGGCAGAGACCAGGAGACCTGGGTGCTGGTAGGGAACAGCCACATATCTGGTGTCACCAGTGTTGGGAGCAGAGCGACAGCTTCCCTGTGAGTGGTGACAGTTCTAGAAACTGAACAGTGAAGGGGAAGGAGGAACACCTGTGAGCCAGCCTCCTAGGGTCAGGGACAAAATGAAGCCAACCTGAGCGTCTGGGTACGGACAGCCCGGCCAGGGCCCGCCCTCCGCACGCACGCCCGCCCGGGCGCCCGTGGGCACCTGTGCTGAGGACCTTGCCGGCCATCTTCTGCAGGAAGGACGGGATCTGCCGCTGCACCACGGTGTAGCGCCGGTCCCAGTACTTGTCGTTGTAGTCCTCCTGGATCTTCTCCTTCTGCAGCTCGCGCTCCTCCACCATGAACTCGCTGCAAAGCGCGGGCTTCTGAGGCCACGCTGGAGTGGGCGCCTCCCGCGGGCGTCCCCCCGGCACTTCTCCACGGGAGTTAAACCCGCCCACCCCACTCGGGGCACAGAGCCGGAGGGGAAGCGGACCGGCCTTCCTTTTCACCGCCCCGACTGGAACCTAGCATTTCCTCTCACCGTGAACCTCAGAGGCCACAAAACATGTGGTGGGGGCACGTGTGCCCGTCTCCCACAGAGACCAGACACCGTCACACCGCGCCTCAAGTGCCATCAACAAGCACCACAACTTTAAACTCCATTTTCATTAAGCCCGTCACGCCAGACCTTATCCTCTGAGAAACACTATCGTTAAACCCCAAGTTTATTTTTAAAATACTGTGATGCGTCTCAACGTAACAGAATTCTCTGTGAGCCGACACGCGTTCTGTGCCAAGCGCGGGGCCGCCTTCCCGTCCTCCATGTGACAGAACGGGCTACTAGAGAGCCAGCCACCTGCCCCTCCCCCGTGCCCCACGCGCCCGTCTGCCCCCAGCCCTACCTGTATGGGTCGTTGATGATCCCCCTGTAGATCCACTTCTCCAGGATCTCGAAGTAAGGCACGCTGGCGGCCTTGGTGAGGTACAGGCACAGCTCCTGCGCCTGGCTGTCGCCCGTGTAGTTGACACTCCGGTCGTGGAGAAGGCTCAGGGTGGCGCCCCCGACACACTCCCCTTTATCCACCGAGGTGGCTGCAAGGAGGCGGCGCTCAGTGCCAAGCAGGGGAGGCCACGGCAGAACCGTGTCTGCGGCCTCCTCGTGGGGACAGGTGCTCTAGCTGCTAACGCAGTTTACCCGTCGAGACCTTCTGGTCTCCCCCACGTAGTAAGACAAAAGCCACAGGGGCCCTCGCGACTGGCAGCCGGGTCCCGTCCTCACATGCCGAGACCCCTCCGCCAGGGACTCGGCCCGCGTGCGCCCAGGACCCCGCAGGCGCGTACCCAGGGAGGCCAGGATGTCCATGCTGCGCACGGCCGGCTGGATGTAGAACCAGAGCTTCTGCAGCGACAGCAGGCCTTGCCTCTGCAGCTGCTCCAGCTGCGTCACCAGGATCAGGTGCTCCTTCACCAGCGTCCGCATGGCAGCCGCCAACGCGTGGTTCACCTGCCCGTACTCGAAGGAGGACTTCTCCTCTATGAACCTGCGAGGGGGGGAGCGCCAAGCACCTGAGGGGACAGCCGTGCTCCGGGTGGAGGTCGGACTCTCCAAGTCACGTCCTCCGAGGGGCAAACGCCAGGTCCCGCACGTGCCCAGGCCCTTGGAACCGGGCCAGCCGTGAAGCTGGGTCACGACGGGCTCCGGAGGCCACGTGCGTCTCAAGGGCAGCGTCCAGCACCTACCTGGTCACGGTGGAGTAGCTGGCGGCCACTGGGAGGATCCTGTTCACCAGCTCCTTGATGGACAAGTCCAGGTTGGGGTCCACGAGGAAGGTGCGGCCCTGCCTCCCGGTGAGCGGCTGGGCAGTGATGCACCTGCCGTCCACACCCACCAGCACGTACAGCAGGTCCTCCACGACGGCCAGCTCCTGGGACGCCAGGGGCAGGGAGCCTGTGGGCCACACACACCTGCTAGGGCTGCTTGCCGGCCTCGGGGCCCCCACGCCTGCTGCCTGCTCCGGACGCAGCCCACCCGCTGGCCGCCCCGCCTCCACCCCCATCCCGGTGTCGCCGCCTCAAGTGTGTATGGACGTGAACTATGCTGTTCGCCTGGCACTGACTGACCCTCAGGGCACCAGAGCCTGAGGTTCCAAAACCAGTGGGAGGAAAGGCTGCCTAGCAGGCCAGGCGAGCCCCAAGCGGCTCGGCGGGGCCTCTGGGCGCCAAGCGGGCGGAAAGCTCTGCGCCCAGGTGAGGGCCCGACGCTCCAGGGACACGGGTGGAATGGACCTGTGGCGCTGGTTACAGCACGTGCAGCCGGGGCACCCTGCGTCACCCAGGTTTTCTCTGAAGACTTTAACGTGCTCACAGTTTCTATCTAAACACAGTGTGAGGTGGCTCCCGACAGCCACCCAATGGACTTGAGGACAGTCAGAGCCCATTGAGCAGGGCCACCACCAAATGCCTCACGGCCCAGGTGGCTTGCAGCCCCAAACCCTTTGGTGTCCTCCCTGACACCTGCTGGGGCAGACGGCCACGCACAGGGTGCTGGAGGCAGCACAGGACAGCGGTGTCTCCGACAATCGCACCCCCGCCCCCGCCCCAGGGGCACGGGATGGCATGGCACCGCACGGCTCACACCGCCAATGCCACACATCTACGTCCACACGTCTGCCCGTCGACACGGGGCAGGCTCCGAGCACAGGGCCATCTGTCCCTGGTGTCAGCACACAGACCGCTAGCAACAAATGCTCCGCGCACCTATGGGCACAGCTGTGTCCGTGCCCGCGCCTGAGCTGGTCAGGAAGTCCCCGACCAGTGTGGGCCGCTCGTACACCCACGCAGGGAAGACCGGGAGGCGCTGGCCCAAATTTTTTTTGTTCAGCTTGTCTCGAAGCATCTTTCTTGTAAGTTCCAAGGACTGAAAATATTTACAAAAACAAAAACAAAAATATACTTTTAGTACAAATACTTAAATCTAACATCGCTAGCATCTAAAAACTGATCACTAAGCATGTAATGGTCTGAAACATGCATAGAAATGAAAGGAAAGGCTTCATGCCCTGTCACAGCACAGGGGGCTGGTGACAAGAGAGACGGGGACAGTCCCTCAGCCGCCCTGGTCCACGCAGTGCCCACAGGCAAAGCAAGAGCACCGCCCGAGCTCGGCGGGGTCTCGGGAACAGCCACGTGGCGCTTCAACTGCTTTTTCCTGGTGCTCTGTCTAGACACAACCTGCTGGGTGGAGATGAGGCCACAGCGACAGACGGCCCCACCTGGGGCCTTCAGGCACAAGGCACAGAAAGAAAGGGCCACGGCGAGGAAGGCCGGTGCTGGGCGCGTGCACGGGGCGTGGCCCTCCTGAGGGGCTGGCCGCCAAGGGCTGACGGGGCTGTGGGACGCGCCAGCTCAGGCAGGGGGAGGGGCCCACTCGGTTTCCTGTCCCATGGGGCGTGGCGTTGGACCCTGTGAAGTGCTGGACACAGGACGTGCCCAGCCAGCACAGGGCTGCTGCGCCTGCCAAGCACACGCTCAGCGCGTGGGCCTCACGGGGACACCGCTGTGCGGGCTGAGGCCGCAGGGGCGGCGCCACGAGCAGACGGACCTGCGTCAAGAGCAGGGCGGGGCGGGAAGTCAAACGTAAGCGAAAGCTGTGGGCACGGGGAGAAAACGTGGTCTGGAGAAACTACAAGGCACAGCCTTAAAAGGATGAATCGTCAGAAACCAACGAGGGAAACGGGGAACTGTGGTTTGCACTGGCGGAACCCCCACGACAACCTGCAGGGGAGAGCGACTGCCCCGGACGGTCAGCGCCCCCCCCAGGGAGCCCGCCCGAGCGCAGGGCCCCGTCCACGTGCGGCCCGCCCCGCCCCATGCCGAGGACGGCACCTGCTGCACGGCGGAGCCCGCGGCCACGCTGCCCAGCTGCTTCCTCAGCTCCTCCAGCTCCTGCAGGGACATCTTGGAGGCCGCCGCCGGCACGCCGAAGCTGCCGCCGCCACCGGCTGCCGCCGCGGCCGCGAGCTCGGCCCTTTCCTTCGCGTTCTGCTGCAGGTACTGCAGGGTCTGGGCACACATGAGACCCCGAGTCACCCCGCCCGCACGGCCCTCCCCGCACTCTCCTGACCCCAAGGACCACGCGCACGGACCACCTGAACTGCACGGACCCTGTGGGTTGAAACACCCTCTGGACCGACGCCGCAAGGCAGCTCCGGACGTGCCGGGCGAGCGTGGCCGCGGTTACCTCCTTGTCCTCTGTGAGCTTGGACAACAGGTACACCAGGGGGTCCAGGTTCCTCGTGTTTTTAGATTTCAGTTCATCATATTTCTTTAGGAAGTCTTCTGGAGTACGAGAAAATTCTGCTATTTTAACCTCAAAAACACAAACGCAAGTGATTTAGTAACAGAACTTTAAAACATTTTCCAGAAAATTAAACACAAAAACCCAAATACAGGGAAACCAGGTAAGCTAAATAATCATGTATCTCTGAAATAAAACTAAGACTCATTAATCAACCTGTTAAAGTACATTTTTCTCCATGTTTTTTTTTAAATGTATACTTCCTAAGCCTTAGGTCAGATAATAACCACATGTTTTTTCTAGTAGTTTATGCATTTATTTCACTGTTCCCTCTGGAATTGGTTATTCTGTATAAGTTCAGATATTACGTTTTCTTATTGATTTATCATGTTCCCTTTTCAATAATTAAACGTAACTGTGTGTTCTTAAACTTTCTATTTTGTTCAGTAAATTTTTTAATCATCCTTGTGCCATTAGTATGCTGTTTCTAAACAGACTTCGAAATTACCTTTTACTACAGATCTATAATTTTGAATTACGTATTTTTTAAACAAAGAAAAAATCTGCTTTAAAGGGATTTCCGTGTGGCTGACCCCAGGAGCCTCGCCCTCGTCCAGAGGAAGGTCTGTGTCAGGGTGTGAACACCAGTTAGAGAACCAGCCGAGTCTCGGCCCTCCCTCCCACCACGGAGCAGGGTGGCGAGGAGTGCGGGCCGCGGTGCGGCTGCCGGCCATCGCGCCTGAGCTCCCCGCACCAGTCGGCACAGGGGGAGGGGCCGGAGCTGCTGTGAGGGCCCCGCGCAAGCACCGAGCGGAGCAGAACGCCGGCCCACCGACGGCGCCCCATCGGGGGGGTGTACTCTGTGAACAGCGCGGCACCGGGGCGGGCACTCACCTTGGCACTGTGTGCAGACACGGTGGTGGTGACGTACGGGGTCCTATTCTTCTGCAGCAGGTCGATGTAAACCTCGGCCCCATCCCCGCCACGGACACGCAGCAAGCTGAGCAGCTCGTTCACATCGTGGTGAATCCGAAACTCACTCATGGTTCCGGCTCGGGGACAACATCACACGTTCTCCTGAAGGCGAGAGGGAAGTCACTTACAAAAACAAAACTCTATAAACAAACACGGCTTCAAGCCATCAACTTAGCCAACGTCGGGCCTTTGGGAAACCTGATCATCACGTGGGCCGGAGGACTCCGCCTCCTAGTCACCCCCAGAAAGGCCTCTTGCTGACTGTCTCCTTCAGAGGGCTTGTTCCCAGGGCAGCTCCTCCCCTCCCGCCTGGCGGGCTCACTGGTGTGCTTTGTCACCGCTCACTGGACACCGCCTTCAGTGGGTGTGCTCCCTTGGCAACCCTGTCCCCAGCTCCAGACAGTCTGCAGGCCCAAGCGTCAGCTCGGGGAGGTTGCAGGTGCCGTGTGGACTCGCAGGTCTGGGCCCGCCTCCAACCTGGGTGACTCCAGCCACACATGGCCCGGGGCCCCCAGGGAGCTGTCCCCTCGGCTGGCACACAGTGGTCCAGGCCCTTCGGGGGTCCTGGATCTACGCGGGCAGCTGTGCACAGGAGTGAGTCACTGCGCCTGTCCCAGCACGGACAGTGAGACCCTGCTCCGGCCCATCAGGCCCACACCGGTTCTCGGGTCCCGCGATGGCCCGCTGCAGCCCCACTGGCCCCCGCGTCCGCCCTGCGTGCAGCCAGCTGGGCGTCCCTTTCCCTGCTCCAGCTTGGCCCTGCACGCAGACGCCTCTGCTGAGTCTGCTTTACGTTTCCCGTGCGCCGGGTCGCGTGGGGTTGCACTTCGGCTCGGTCTGCACTGCTGACCAGACGTCCTGGGGTCTCCACACTAGGCACGTAACTCACTAGAGTCAAAGCCATAACAGATCCCACCAGACAGTAGCGGACTGCATGGGGACTTCTATACCGATGCCCCCAAAGGGACAGCAGTGGCCTGCATGGGGCTTCTGTTTTCCCACTGATGACTGGTCCAATTAGCCATTACCATCGACAGCACTGACAAAAGGGGAGTAAACAAGCACGCGTGAGCAAACCGTGCGCCTTCGCATAAGAATTTCAACGTGCCTCGCCAGGTTCTCAGCCTGCGTCCCTAGCAACCAAAAAACCTGTGGAACCGTAGGCAAAATCATTTGTCTGTAAATTTCCTAAAAGGGCCTTTGAACAGATTCTTGAAAGCTCTGTGACCCAAAAAAGGTTCTGAACCACTACGTAACAGTTCCAGTGAAGACGAGACACCGCACACTCCTGCCGTCTCACGGCGGGGAAGGTCGAGTGCAAGCGTGGTAGTTCACGGCACCCGACCCCCCCGACACTGGCCAGACGCCGGCCCTCTCCACACGCGCAGGCGCGGCGGCAAGCCGAGCTGGTGCATGCCGCTGGCACCGTACTTTTCAAACGGGGCACTGACAGCGACTGCAGCTGTGGGAGCGAGGTGCCGCACGGCACGGCTAGGCGGCCGGCCAGGAGCTCGTCTGCCCTGAGCAGCCCCTGGAGCAGGATGAAGAGCACACACCCCCACCCCAGGGCTGTGGGGGGCTGGAATGCCATCCCGCCTATGAAGCCTGCACGCGCCAAGCTGCTGAGCTGCTGGGATTTAAAGCAGGCCACCACTTGGACATGTTCACTGTCACTCAAAAAATGTTGGTTTACACGAGGAAAACTGGATCTGACTCACTGATGGCACCCTAAACTCCCAGTGACCCTCTCTCTCGGCACAGAGGGCGCCGAGCAAGTCACTGCGAAGCACGAGCAGAGCAGAAAAATCACACGGCCCTCTCCCACTGACGGCCCCTTCGAATTCGAGAAACCAGTTTTACCAGCATCCCACAAGGTTCCCCAAGGACTGCGGGCTGTCCTGCAATGGCTGGACGGAGGATCCCCTGGCGGTGTCAATGGCAAGAACATTGTGTACACCACGAAAGGAGAACGCCCCTCCAGCAGATACTAGGAGGTGGAGAGAGCCCTTCTAAAGAAAAATCACTTAAGTGAATGTTTGTTTAAAAACTATCTTCATGAAACTTTACATGTAATGGAAATAAAAGCAGAGCCACTCCACGTCACGAGAGTTAATACCACAGGGGCCCGCTGTGCCCTGCGGCTTTGGGAGCGATGCCTGCGAGCCTGGGCTCTCGCATGCAGGCAGTGGCTCCCCTCAGGGTCTCTGGAGATGTCCATCAGGACCTTCTGGTTGTCAGTGGCTGAAGGGGGCCCTGGTATTCAGTGGGCCAGAGGCCAAGGAAACCAAATACCAACAGAAGCATCGCACCAAAATTGCAGATAGTGTCCCCACTCTAAGCAACTTTTAAAAAACAATTGCAACAGCTCACTTGACCCTGCTGGTGCTCCCGAGTTCTCCTCTCTAGTCGTCACCATGAATGGACCCATACGGACCTCTGTGACTGAGAACTCACCCCCTTCTCACACTGCGAGCGCTACAGGAAGGGGTGCTGTCACCACGTTGCCTACTGCACATCCCCGTGGATGAGCCAGGCACAGGCGCCCAGTGGACAGCACGGGATTAAAATGCAAAAAGGAAGTGACAAAGTCTCTGTTGAGAGCGCAAAGCTAACTGCACAAAATGGCTTGAAAAACATTTTAAAACGTGTGTTAAATGTCAAGAGCCCTAATGCTTTGTCAGAGACATAGATTGAAGTATAAGAGATGGAAACAGAGTCTGGGTCTGGCCAGAGCACTCCCTGGGCAGGAAGGTGACTGGCTGGGGAAGCAGCCACACACATCCTTTACTCCAGGTTTGAAGTGACCCAGTTTTCAATTATATTTTAACTTCATAAAGAAACAGCACCCCCTTTCCTTGCCACTGCATGTGTCCACACACACGTCCTGCTCAATGCTGAAATACTTGGGGGAGGGGCAGAGTTGGTCTCTGAGCCAGCCGCCCACCCTCCACGCCAGTCTCAGGCCTCCCTGGCTCCCTGCGCGCCAGCCATCACCGCTCCATCAGGTGACTGTGTCTCCTGCTAGGCGGTGGGCTCCCGGGTGGCAGGGCCCTCCTGATTGCTTCGGCGGCGCTCCGGAGGCCCCAGGCGCAGCGCCCCGCACGTCTCAGGCGCTGGGGGACTGGAGCGGTAGGCGGATCGCGCAGGGCCTGGCAGGCCGGGGCAGGGCCGCTGGACTAAGGCAATGGAAGCCACGAAGGACTCCACGCAAAGGTTTACAATACGCGACTTTTCCGAAGGCCACTCCGGCTCCAGTGTGGTGGCTGGTTCTGGACAAGAAGGACGCAGAGGCCGCCGCAGACAAAGGCCGAGAGGGTGACAGCAAAGAGCACGGGAGGGAGGGTGTGAGCCCTCCACAGGAGAGTATCTGCACGATGAGGCTTTGGAAGCACCCAGAGGTCGCGCTTTGCGACCTGGATCGCGGCGGGACAACTGCGGCCGGCTCTGCGCCGTAGCACGGGTCCTGCCCCGCGCCGCCTGGGGTCGGGGTCCGAGGAAGGCCCCGCCGCGCCCGGCCGCGACTCACCGCAGACGCCGCCGCCCGAGCGCGCCGAAACCCGCGGCGCGGCCGTGACGTCGGCGGAAGCGGCGCGCGACGTCACGTCCGGCCCCGCCCCAACGGGCTCGCGGACGGTGGCCGGCGGGCTGCGACCTCGCCGGCGCGCAGGGCGATGCAGCTGCCGCCCGCGCTGCACGCCCGCCTGTTGGCGGGACCTGGGGCCCCTGACCCGCTTCCCGTGGAGCGGGACCCCGCGGCCGGGGCCGCACCCTTCCGCTTTGCGGCGCGTCGGGTGCGCTTCCCACGGGAACACGAGTTCTTCGAGGTGCGTGAGCCGACGAGGGCGAGGGCGGTTGTCGAGGGGCGCGGCCGGCGGGGCGGGGCGGGGGCCACGGTGGGCGGGGCTAGAGCCCCGGGGCGGGGCCTGCGGCTACGGGGGCGCGGCCAGGGCGAGGCGGGACTTATAGGTGTGGGGCGGGGCTGAGGCTGGGGGGGCCGGAGTCGGGGTAGACCGGGTCTGTGCTGTGGGCCAAGGTGCGCGTATCCTGCAGGACGGGGACGTGCAGCGGCACCTCTACCTCCAGGACGTGTTCACGCAGGTGGCCGAGGCGCCCGAGCGGCCCAGGTGAGCGGCTCTAGGTCCAGCGCCGCCCCTCTTCGGCCCCTACTTCTCCCATTTCCTGGCCCTGGCCACCCTTCCCCAAGCTGCCCCTCTCTGGTGACCTCTCCCGCTGCCCTCTGCCGGGATCACTGTCCAAGCCCGACTTGGTTGGCCTGCCGACTGCCTAATATTCTTAAAATAAGATTCGGAGTTGCAACGTCCCAAGTCCCATCCAGCCACTTGAGGGGGTGTTGTCTGGGAAGCCTGATGTTCTTTGTCAGCAGCAGTTTCCTTCGCCAGGGTGCCGGAGTTCACCTGTCAGGTGGCAGGCTGCTGCCAGGTGTTTGACGTCCTGGAGGAGTACGAGCACCACTACCACACTCTGCACAGAAACGTGTGTGCCTTCTGCAAGCGGGCCTTCCCTTCGGGACACCTGCTGGACATCCACATCCTGGAGTGGCACGACTCCTTGTTCCAGATCCTGTCGGAGAGGCAGGACATGGTGGGTGGTGCCGTCAGCCCAGCGGGATTGCACTGGAGCTGTCTCCCTAGTGGTCAGAGCTCCCAGCTTTGGGGCTGTGGCAAGGCCAGGGGGCTCCTTCCGGCCCCCAGCCCCGTGCTTATCCAGGTGTGGAGGAGGGCTCTGAGAGTCGGATGGAGGTGACACCATTTCTCTTTCAGTATCAGTGCTTGGTGGAAGGCTGCGCAGAGAAGTTCAAGACCAGCAAAGACAGGAAGGATCACCTGGTGAGACGTCACCTCTACCCTGCGGACTTCCGGTTTGATAAACCAAAGAAAAGCAGAGGGTACGTGAGGCGATGTGATGCCCACACTGCGGGATGCGGCCACCCCTAGAACTTAGAACAGCTGTTTTGAGTATATAGATTTTAAGGGTGCAGGCATCGAAGTTCAGCATTCTTGTCACGATGTTGTACTTGGCTGCAGGTAATGGGAACCTGACGAGTCAGGTGGGTTAAACAGATAGAGTTCTGCACATGCCCCCCACCCCAGCAGAGAGGGGAGAGGAGGAGACGTGACCTCCAGACTCTGGGCTGGGAGCCACTGTGGTGCCATCGCAGCATCTTCCCTCGAGCAGTTAGGGACATTGCTGTTTTGGGACTCAGAGGTCACGAGATTGTACCTCATCTGTGCCCGGCACATCAGCTCCACTCCCACGTCACCTTCTAATAGGGGCCTTTGGGAACTTGGTTCAGGCCATGAGCCCCGTCCTGTGGGGCTCTCTGGTTATTTACGAACTTGTCGACAAAGCCATCTGTTACGTTACTGTTCAGTGTGCACTGTGGGGAAATGCTTCTGAGAATAAGTCTTCAATTTGTGTTATGTTTATTCACTTTTTTTTCTGTTTCAATGAACTTTTATAACCATCTAAAATTTGCCTTAATTGGAGTTTTCTCAGACTAGTTTTCTTCAAACAAGACTTTGCAGTTTAAAGTAAAATAATTGCGAGAACCCCCTGCAGCGTGGGAGGTCTTTATAATTCCCTGAGCATGAGCGAGCTCTTTCCTTTCTGAGTGCTCATTTTTAGGAAAACGGGCCGAGTTGTTGCGCAGTTAATTGTAGTAGGTTTCTCACTGATTGTCAGGAAAAGACACGTGGTAACGTTGCTTGGCATTTACCACATGCCACTATTTTCAAAAGACACTGTAGTTGTGACACCTAAATTTATAAAACGTGGCACTTACCATGTACACATGCACTTAAGACTTCACTGTAATCCTTCTCCTTGTTCCAGTAGCCTGAAAATCACACTGTGCCGAGATAGTTATAAAATTTCTTTGCAAGTAAAAATCGTCTCTTCCTGAAGAGTTCCTTTCGGGTGGTAGACGGGCTGTAGCGGCCGCCACCACACAGAGCCGCCCCCCGCACCTTGCCTTCTGCAGCCCAGCCACGCCCACAGTCGCCCTGCAGCTGTCCACCCTGCAAGTGTCAGCAGAAGCCCTGGGGGCGCATGGGGAGCAGTTGGAAGGGGACCCCATGGAAGTCTGCTCTGAACATGCGGTGCCCCCTGCAGAGCCCACGGGCGAGAGGCGGACCTACAGTCACAGGTCAGTGGCCGGCACCTCTGATGCGAGGTCTGACCGCGTGCTTCACCGGGGGCTCTGGGCCCGGCGGCCGGCCTGCCCCTGGGAGAGGCTGGCGCTGCGGGGTCTGCTCTGGGCGGGAGCTGGAGGCTGGCTGTTCCCGGTTCCCTCGGGTAACGTTCCTGCTGCAGACTCCGCTTTTGGGAGCCCGCAGCACGGTGTGCAAAGCACAGCCCCCTTGCCCCCGAACTGGGCTAGAAAGGACCTCGGTCATAGAGTCCCTCTGTCGAGTATTAACTGTGTTCTTTTTGGGGTAAAATTGACCCAGATCTAATTTGGGGGAAAATATCGCACAAATGAGAAAAATCGCCAACAAGTCCAAACCAGTAGGAAGAAGGACTTGTGCCTTCGCTCAGCCACCCAGGTTCGGTGGGCAGTTAGGTTTTCATCGTGTGGAGGGTGACAGGAGGTCAACCCTGGGGGGCTTGGCTGGAGCTGAGTTCTTGGAGCTTGCTGTCTGGGCCATTCTCCGGCAGGGAGCAGGGCAGAGGCACCCCAGGACTCAGGGCAGAGTCTGCATGAAGGGAGAGCCGCCATCCGGAATGTTCCACGCTGAGAGAGGCAGCGTCTGGAGCAGGGAGGAGACCTGCACCAGACCGCGGGTGTGAACTGGGCTGCTTGTTGGCAAAAGGTGCGACACTGTAGTCTGAAGGTGTTTTCTGTTTCAGGATACCTCCTACCATCTGCTTTGGTCAAGGTGCGTCGCGAGGATTTAAAAGCACCAAGAAAATAAATAAACACCAGTGACCACGGAGACAGAGGCCTGCAGGCCTGCGGGGGCCTCCGGGGCAGGACAGGAGCCTTTTGTGGACGTGTCGGTGGCGAGCCGCGTTCTCACCTGGTGTGGCCACCAGGACCAGGCCGCTGCCACCCTCACCTCTCTGTCCCTTGGGGAGTGGCCGGCTGTTGCCCCTGGGGCCTCAGCAGTGGGAGACACCGGAACTCCAGAACGACCTGACACGTGCTCTGGGCCTGAGACGCGGGGACCGGCCTACTCCATCTGGCCATCTGCCAGCGTGCCCTGTGGGCAGTGATGCAGACGCAGTTCGTTGGCCTCTCTGGCCGCTGGTCCCTGTTGAACTGGACGGGGGCCACGCAGGGACGCCGCGGGGGTGCCGTGTTTTCCGCGTTCGGTTTTCACAGAGGTTTGCGGAGTCTTGGCGCCTCCAGTGGGCAGCTGGCGGGATGCTGTCATCAAAGGCCCAGGGCCTTTCAAGAGATTCCGGGTCACCCTCCCGCCCCCCGACTCTGAGGCAGGGCCTTGGGGCGGTGAGGCCAGAGAAGACTGACTCATGGGCGCCCGGGCGGGGTGGTCAGTTCTGGAGAGGGGTCGCCAGCCGGCGGCCTCCCCGAGGAAGGACCACGGGGGTGCAGGGCAGGGGCCCATGCCAGGGCACGAGCGCCCGCTGGTGTCTCCCCGCGGGGCTGTGGGGCTGGTCGTGCAGTCCCCCCATCAAGATCACAGGTGGCCGAGGGCAGGCACAGGTGCTCGTGGAAGAAAACCCTGGCGTACGGGGCCCGGCACAGGGACGAGCGCTTTCCTGGGGAGGGCAGGTGCCACCTCGGCCGGGGCGTGGCGTGGCCGCCCCGCGTCCTCCGTCAGGGCTGCTTCTCAGGTGACGAACTCTTCATCAGCTGTTTCAAAGATACTATTAAATTTCAGTTTTTAATTTCAGTAATTATGATCTTTAATTCTGTTAAGTTCTATGTTTTTTCTAACTTGCTGGATCTTTGTAGCTTGCATTCATCACGTTTGCAATCCATTTTATTTTTTAAGCACATTAACTTTTATTCTCTGATTAATAATATCAATACCTGAAGACTCAGTGGGTCCGATTCTTTAGTCCGTTCTTTCTGCTGACTCATGCATAGTGTGTTGTTTCCTGGTGAATTTGTGATTTTTGGCTGTGAGTTTATATTTCTTGGAACTTTACCTCTGAATTTTCCTGGCGTGTCCAGGTTCTTCCAGAAAATATTGCTATTTGCTTCTGCCCTGTGATTGGGGGTGCTCCCAACCTAGGGCCACTTTGAAATAAACCATCAGGTGTGAGTTTTCATTCCCACTTCACGGTTTCCATAAATACCTTCCCTACGTGTCCTTTGCACAGCCCTCTGCCAAAGCAGAACTTCCGGGTGCTAGAAGCAGGTGCCCCATTTCACTCACAGCAGGAGGAAAAGGAGTAAAAACACCAACAGGCCTTTCCCCACGTGCCCTTGACAGAAACCCGGAGGCTTGGCAGCAGCCTGGAGTCTTGGCCGTGAAGAGGTGGCCCGGTGGGCCGGTCAGTGGGGACGCTGAGTGCTGCAGCCCCTCAGAAGGAGAATGTCACCACAGCTAACAATTGCTCCTGCAGTCACCCCGACGCAGCAGTCGGATACGTCCTGATCACTCATTGGCAAAAATTCAAAAGACCTAAAGGAACAGTTTATTCAGTAAAAGCTTTAATCACTAAAGACCGAAACACCTCAGATGTTCCAAACCCCGGAGGACCCGAGGAGTGTTGAGAATTCTTTGGCATGGGGGAGGAGGACATGGAGTCTGGGTCCATGCTGTTAATAAAAGCCCACAGTCTTAGGCCGAAGCAGACTTGCTACACGTTTGTTAAATCGGTCGCACTACTGAGAAGCCTGGGTTAGATCAGAAACCAAGGAAGTCCCTGAAGACCACGAAGCTGCACGCGGGAGCCACTGCGGTCACGTCCCGCTGGCCAAGGGGACATTGCCAGGCTCCCTAAGAGCAGTAATAACAACGGATGCAACCATCAAACATTTAAACCCATGAGCTCCTAACGAACGCTTTAAATCAAAACCTCATTGACTTAGGAGGATGTGGGGGGCAGACGTCACTTTGAAAACTAGAGAATCAAGGAAGATTTTCTCCTACCTCTCCTGCGAGAACGACACAAGGCAACAGTCGCTGGTGTTGGGGACAGCTCACGCCACAGCAGTGAGCCGGAGACTGGGCGTTCCTGGTGCCAGTGTCCCTCACGGCCTGCTGAGCGGTGCCAGTGACACTGGGCAGAGCCTGATTGTCGAGCCTGTCCCTCCCAAAGCAGAGCCTGAGGCGGGGGCATGCGCGAGGGTGTTTATTTTGCGAGACATCCTGAGTAGTAGGCTTGAGGGTGGGCAGAGAAAGCGGGAAGGTGAAGCCCACCTAGGGGCCGTTGCTGGGGTGGGCCCCTCGGGGGGCTCTGCCCGCTGGAGCCCGGCGGGAGCCTTGGAGGGTGTGCGCCTCATGTCCCCCCACAGACAGGATGGTCCACCCAGCGGTCGCCCCGGGGGGGTTAACTCGCCCCCGCTTCAGGTGTGCGGGCGGTGAGGCAGGAACCAGGGAACAGAAACCCGAACGAGCCCAGTGAGCTGAGAACGCACGTCTCTCGCGGAGGCCTCCCCAGGGCCCGGCCCGCCGCGTCGCAGTGATGGGGCTGACCGGGGCCGGGGTGAGCTCATGCTTCCCCAGTCCACAAAACTTCAAAGTGTAATCTGCCTGGAAAAAACACCCCTGGGACGTCAGGGGTGACGGAGCCGCTCGGCGCGGCTCTTCAGAGCTCGTGCTCCGGATTCTGCCCGCCACGTTTCTCGCCTCTGAATCTCAGCGCCCCAGCGCCGCCGGCCACGGCGGCCTGATCTGCCGCGCACTTACTTTTCTTAACTGTCTAGGTTGTGGAAACACAGCACACGGGACAGTCTCAGAAACAGCGAAGGCTGTAAGTTTAGGAAAGTGGAACAACACTTGAGAAGTTAAAATGAAAATACCAAAGCTCGAGGCCTTGTGGACACCGTTACCTGCCACCACGCCGGGGAAGCAGAGCACAGCCCAGGTGTCCAGAACCGCTTCCCGAGGGGCTCATGGGTTTGGGGCTGGGGACCCCTGGGGCTGACAAGCAGCCCCGCTGGGCGGACTCGGAAGTGCTGCTGCTCTGTGCACGCTGTCGGGGGGCGGCACTGCCTGGCAGTGTTTTCTGACACGGAACGTTTTACACCCACGAAAGCCGGGGCCAGCTCGCTCACCCTGGCCCACCGCCCAGCTTAGGGAGCCCCCGGGTTGCGTTTCTAAAAGTCGCATGATGAATCTTGACCTTCCAGACAATCCTCTGAGATCCACAGTCAAGTTTGGGGAATCTAACCCTCCAGAAATACTGAAATGGGACTGACCAGACCACCTCTGAGTGGTCCACAGGCACAGGACTTGCAGACAGCGTAGGCCAGGGGCCTGGCAGGGCCTCTGGGAGCCGACCGTGCCCGAAGGGGCTCCGCGGCCCGATGCGATCCTCACCAGTGACCAGAGTGAACATTACCGATCCTTGCTACTCTGCCAAAGCGACACAGAGTCAGAGCCTCGGGGGCCACCCACACCCATGGGGCCAACTTGTCATGTCACTCATTTAATGAGCTGACGAGACAGGCTTGGTAGGGGTGTCACTGGCATCCCCCATGGTCCCCTGTCCCCACTTTGGTCCCACCAGGGTCACCCGCAGTGCCCACCATTGCACAACTCGGCCTACTCCTTGTCCCCAGACCGGGTGGCCCCCACCCCACTGAGAGACGCGGTCTGCCCTGAGCCACTCTCCCGTCTTCCTTGTCCAGGTGGCTCGAGGGTGGGGCTGGTGTCTCCAGACCCTCCAGCAGCAGATGAAAGAGCGTGGATGGGGTGTGTGTCCCCTGACGAGGGCTGTGTGGGGCTAAGTGACTGTGGTGGCTCCCGGGCCCGGGGCCCCGGGGCCTTCCACGTGGAGGCCCTGGCGGCCGCACAGGGTGTCCGGGAACAGCACAGGCGCCGGGGAGGACAGCGCTGAGAGCAGCGAGAGAGGCGCCCTGACCAGCAGCAAGGCGCTTGGGGCGGGGGTCTCTCACCACCCGGCCCCACAGGCCTCCCTCAGCCCTGGTGGTCGACTGGCTCAGCGGGGGACCTGGGCGGGGGGGGGGGGGCCTCCCCAGGCTGATGTCTTGGTCAGAGGTGGTTATGGAGAGACACAGTAGCAAACCGAGTGCGGCACTGTCCTCCGCCAGCCGCAGGACCGCAGGGCCGGGCGGCACTGCGTGGACACCTGTGAAGGTGGCCGGGCTGCGTGCGCTGCCCCTGCTCCGTGGTGAGACGGAGGCCGGGGGCCGCCGCGCAGGGCCGTGGCCGCACCTCTTCCTCCTGTGCTGTTCTGTCACCACCTTTGCCTGGGCTTATGTCAGGCCACCAGCAATCCCCAAACTGCTTGCAAAGTGAGCACGTGGTCCTGGCGTGAGCTTGGCTGTGACCCTCCTGGTGGGCGTCCTTCAGGGACCGCAGGTGTGAGAGGAGGGCCAAAGTATCGAGGGGCCTTAAACAGCAAAGGACGTCTCCGTGAGGCGCGTGGGGCTCCGGCCGCGGGCCCCGCAGCCCCTCGCGGCCCCTCTGGTCTTGCGCAGCCTCTCCCTGCACGGCTCCGGGGAGGGCCTGTCCCGCCGAGGCAGTGACTGGAGCTGGGCTCTGAGTTTGACGGCACAGCTGAGCACACGCCGGCCTGCCTCCTTGCCCGGCCGCTGTAGCGGCCTCCACTTTCAGCCGCTGGCACCTCGAGAACTTGGTGAGTGTCCCTCTGAAATCTTTCGTGAGTGTTCACTTTTCCAGGAAGCACAGGGAACCCAGCTACTAACAGGCAGGATGGTGCAGTGTCACCGGCCCCGGAGGCTCCTCTGGGCTGTTTCCTGTGGGCAGCGCTTCCACCCTGCCCTGGGGCGGCCGGACCCCGCCGTGCCCGCGGGCCTGCTGCGGCCGCAGGGGCAGAGAGCTAGGAGTCGCTGTCCTGGCTGCGGCCGGCAGGCGCGGGGGGCGGGGGAGGGGGGGTGGGGGTGGGGCCGGCGCTGCCCACAGCGGTCGGCGGTGCTGAAGCTCCGTGTGCGCGTGCGCGGCTGGGAGAAGGCGCGGCAACAGCGCAGGTCCCCCCCCTCCGCCCCCAGGTGCCTGGGCTGTCCCGGTCCCCAGTCCGAGGGCTGGGAGCGGCGGGCGGAACCCCCGGAACGGTCATCAGCTGGCCGTCCTGCTCACTCGGGGGCCAGGAGGACCAGCAGGGCCCGGGCAGGTTCCTGGCGCGTCCGTGCAGAACCATCTGGTCCAACCCCGAGCTCTGGCGCCACGGGGCAGCCCCGACCCGCCCCCAACCCCATGGGGCTGCACCCCAGGCCGGCGCCCCGGGGACACCCCTGCCCACACACTCACTCCCACGCCCACACCCACTCGTGCTCGCTCTCCCACACTCCCACAGCATTTCGCGTCAGCTGCTGAAGTCGTCTAGTAAAAAAAACAATAAATACGGAAAAATTCCCCCAAATGAGCGCGGAAGTTCCCAGTCTGTCCAGACGTAAGGCGCCGCTGTAACGGAAGGCATCGGCGCGGCGGCGGTCCGGGCCGCTGTCCTCCGTCTTTGTCCCCGACGGTCCCGCGCGCTCCTCCAGCGCAGGTGGCGAGGCCGTCGGGCGACTCCGCACGGGAAACTCCAGGGCCTCGTCCGCAGCTCGGGACAAGACAGGAAGCTCTACTTTGGGCGGGTTCCAGGACGCTGCATGAAACTGCGTTCGCTGTCAGGAAAGTGTCTAGTACGAACGTGATTTTACAAAAGTTTTTAAGTATCTGTGAGATACGCGCAAATAGGATCGAGGCATCAGTTATAACACTGTACCAACAACAACAGAGACAAAAACTGAAAAATAAAGCTCAGGAAGACCGCGGAGAAGCCGGACTTCACCTGAGATGCCCGCCCTGCGCGCGCGCGCCCCAGCGGACCCCAGGCCACCTAGGAGAGGTAATACAGGCCGTAGGCGGTGACGGGCGCGGCGAGGAGTCCCTGCACCTGTGGCAAGGTGCCCGCGGCGCCGCCGAAAGCGGCTGGGGAGCCGTGCAGGTGGGCGCCCAGCGGGAGGGGCAGGGCGAACGCGGGCAGCAGCGGCTTCGCCGTCAGCTTCAGCTTCTCCAGCTCGGCCTCCTGCAGCCGCTTGGCCTTGGCCCGGCGGTTCTGGAACCAGATCTTGACCTGCGTCTCGGTGAGGCTCAGGCTGCTGGAGAACTCGGCGCGCTCGGCGACGGACAGGTACGGCTTCTGGCGGAACTTGCGCTCCAGCGCCAGCAGCTGCGCCGTGGTGAAGGGCGTCCGCGGCTTGCGGTTGTTCTTGTGTTTTCGGAGGGTGCAGGGTGGAGGGCTGGGGGCGCCTGGGAGGAAAGAGAAGCACAAGCGGGCGCTCAGGCATGGGCAGTGCGCTCCCCTTTCCGACACTCCCGGATCCGCACCCTGGCTCCGCGATCGCCGTCCTCGGGGGAGACGATACTCTAAATCCCACAGGCGTAAGGGAAACAAGGCACCAGGGGCTCGGGCTCCGATCCCCAAATCCACAGCCTGCACCCCAGGAAGAAGGGGAACGCTGCCCGCTTGGAGGAGCGAGACGCCTGGGCTGGCTGGAGGCCGCCGGCAGAACTGAGCGGTGAGCGCCCAAGCGACGACTCAGAGGAGCGGAAGACCGACCGAGGGACGGGGCGCCAAGAAGGCGCGGGGCCGTGGGGTGCCGACTCCAGCCCAGGGGCGGGCGGAAGCCGGGCTGCGGGGGACGCAGGAGCGATTACGGGAGTGCGCGCGCCGGGGCCGGGCGGTTAGTGGCTACTTTCCGAAGTTACGAGCGACAGCGCGCCTCCCGCCCTGGTCCTCCGAATCTGGGCCAGGCGGGCCCGGACCAGGCGACAGGGCACTTACGTGGGGAGGAAGCGCGGACGGACGGCGGGAACCAGGCCCGGGGCTCCGCGGCGCGCCGCGGCCTCTCCTCCCGGGGCTCCGCGGGCTCCCGGCCCAGCCCGCGCTGCGCTTCCAGCAGCGATTCCACACTGAAGGGCAGCGGGCCGGGCCCCGCGCCGTCCCCGCCACACGTCCGCAGCCCAGAGGGGTTCATGACCAGCGGCGCGGGGGCCATGCGCGGGCCGGCGGGCGCGGAGCCCGGCGGCGCAACGTGCAGCAGCGCGCCTCGCGACTGCCCGGGGCTTGGCGACCCCGCCCTCCGTGCCCTATAAAAAGGCGTCGCCCCTTTCATGAGCCGCTGTCCAATCGCCGCAGCTGCTTCCGCGTGGACCTAGGCGTCCATTGGCTTTGCTGACGGGGGGCGGAACAGATAGGGAGGGGCCGGACCGCCTGCGCCTCCTGGCACAGTGCACCCCCAGCCCCCGCCCTCCTGGCGCGCCCCTGTCCCGCTCCCAGCGCCCACCGCCCTCTGCCCCAGCGCTGCGGGCCGGGCTTGCGCTTCAACTGTCCAGGAGGCTGCTGGCGCACCTGGGGAGCACGCGGAGCTGGCCCCGGCCCCCGCGCCCCGAGGAGCCGACGGCGGGCACGGCCTGGCGGAGTCGTGGTCAGAGCACCCGCCCTGGACCGCGCGCGGGTCTTGCACGGCGGAGAGCTCGGCGCCATCAGCCGCGCGGCACCGGTGCCTCCCGCGGTGTCGTCCCGCGTCGCTCGCCGGCTGCTCTGTCCGCTGCTCCCCAGCCCCGAGCCGGCCCACGCCTGCTTTGGCCCAAGCTTCCTCTCCGAACCCTAGGGACTGCGCGTCCAGACTGGCTACTGGGCTTCAACGCCTTGAAGTCTAGCCGCGGTGCCCTTGGCCTTGAGGGACTTTTCGGGCATGTGTGGCCGCTGAGCGTCCTCCAGGACAAGGGCCGCCCCTCGCGCCGCCCTGGAGTCCTACCGCTCAGCCCCAGGAGCAGCGTCGGGGCTTGTCCAAGGTCAGGGGCCGGGGCCGCAGGACGGGCGACGGGGCCCGACCTCCTACGCGCCTCCGACGCAGGGTCGTGGACACAGGCGGTGAGCCGCGGCGGAGCCTGGCCAAGAGCGCGGAGGCTGTCGCTGGGTGGGGGTGGGGTTCGCCGTCAGTCCTCCGGCTCCGCACTCGCTCTGCAGATAGCCCTGGGGCCCTGCCGGGAGGGGCCTCGGACGGCCGCTCCGCGGAGGCGCCGGCGCGCGCGGGCGGAGGCCGGGTTCCGGCTCGCGCCCTGAGGAGGAGGGGCCGAGGCGCGACGGAGAGCTGCGATGCCTCGGATCCTTTCTCCAAAGCCGGTCCAGTCTTCAGTGGAAACTTTCTTGGGCGCTGCAGACAAGGAGCAGTCTCCCCGAGTTTAGGATAAGTCATGAGACTGGTTTGCGTGTAAGGACTGAATGCTTTATTAATATCCCAAAACACAGAAACAGAAACCTAAATCAATTTATATTTATTTTTGAAAACCAAAGTTGCTTTAATGAAATCCAGCCTTGGGGGACAGTTTAGCTGTCCAGCTCAGCCAGAGAAATTCAATTAGAAAGTTTCTCTCCATGCAAATTTAGAGGCACTGCTGTAGGGGCCCTCAGACCTGCTCCAGGCCAGGCCTGGCGTCTGTCTGCGGTGGGATCAGCTCTTTCTGTATTCCAAGATGGATCACCCCTTTCTAATGTAATAAAGATGTTCTGAGCTGATTGAAGATAATTGCATCATTAAAGCATTTTCTTTGAAGGCCTCTCTCCTGGTAGTTTATCTTCAGCAGGCCACTCACGGGAGTGTTTGAAGAAGAATTTTAATAAGGATGACAGCCAGCTGCCCCAGCCTGCCCCACATCCGCTCAGGACTCTGGGAAGGTGCTGCGGATGGATGCGTGGGGGCCTGAGCTGTGGCCCCGGGGGAACGGGGTCGTGTGACCAGGCATGGATGCTGAGCTTCAGGACAGTCTTGCCCTTCCCTGTGGGCGTCTGAACTGGTGATGTCCCTGGAGGCAGAGCGAGGCTGGGCCAGTGCCCACTGGGCTCCTACCTGGCACCGGCGTCAGCAGCGGGCAGAGGAGGGAGGGAGGACGAGGGTGGCAGGGAGAGCCCCAAACCCCAGTGGTCAGCTCGGACCTCCGCCCTCAGCGGGGCCTGGCCGGGAGAGGCCCTGGGTTGGGAGGTTGGCCAGGGGTGGGCGGGGTGGGGAGGGGCCCACTGCTGTGGAGCTTTGGGAACAGAAATCCATGTCCCATGTGGAAAGGGAGCCTGGACACTGTCTCTGGCACCGGCAGACACTCGGCCCCCGCAGCCCAGCTGTGCTGCCCTGCGTCACTGCTGCCCGTGGGCGCTGCCCGGGGTCGCATTCACCCAGCAGGGGGCCCCCCCGCGGGCTCGGCGTTCCACGGGGTTCTTGAGATTGGATTTTGTTTTGTGGGATACATCCAGCCAGGTGTGGAACTGGTCGGGACCAAGGCAGAAATGCTCTCTCCTCTGCTGGAGGGGTGTTTGGTGCTGTGGTGGTGGCGTCCTGGACAGGCCATGCCAGACGATGCCCTGGCACTGAAGAAGGGATTGTCCCCTTGGGGATGTCGATGACGTATGTCCAGTTCTCCCTGGGGAAAAACTGAGGAGACCTTCCCCGCTGCCCAGTGGCCGGTGGCCGCCAGCCGTCTGTGCGCCGGGGACCTTCGCCGCCTGTCGTGCAGGCCGCGGCCCCTGGGGTCTGCTGCAGTGCGGGCCCACGCGGCCCCTGGGGTCTGCTGCAGTGCGGGCCCACGCGGCCCCTGGGGTCTGCTGCAGTGCGGGCCCACGCGGCCCCTGGGGTCTTGCCGCAGTGCGGGCCCACGCGGCCCGGGCACCTCCACTCACTGTGCTTTCCGGGCTGTAATTCCAGGGGGGGCGTGCTGGAAGCCACCCACTATGTCGCCCTCTCATGTCTGTTGCTGTCGGCTGCAGCCCTTTGCCGCTTCCCCTTCATCCTGAAAGGCGGGGCTGCCCCTCCCCAAAGCCACTTGTGTCGCAGTCTTTGACTTTCTCCTTTTCAACTGGTTGGAAAATTGCTCCAAACACAAGCAGCACTTTCCCCATGACTCTGGCCAGAGAGAAACCAGTCGGCGTGAGCTCCAGCAGCCAGCAGGCGTGATAGAGGGGGCGCAGGTGGGATGTGGGGTCCTCCAGGTGGGACGTGAGAGGTCAGGAAGGCGGGCTTCTCAGACGGGCGGAGTGGGGCTCCCTCCCTGTTCAGCCAGCTCCAAACGCTGCCTCTGTGCACCTTCTCTCTGCCTGTCTGTCTGTCTCTGTCTTGCTGTCTCCGTCTCCTGTCACCCTGGTCTAGGATTGGCACTGGCTGAGCTGATGAACAGGTGTGACCTGACATCCACACCTGACGTGCCCTGCACTGCCTCCTGCCCCCCATTTCTCTGGAGGTCTTACTCCTGTCCCTCTCAGAACTCTGGGGTTCCATCCCCTAGCCCGAGGCTCCCTGAGAAGCTTTTCAATCCTTCACGGATGGGAAATGCCACCACAAATTCTTAGCCAATGTCCCCCCTCACCAGGGAATCGTCCCCTTCAGCACAGATCCCTGGGCCGCCACGCCTTGCTGTCAGACCTCTGCCACACACGGTGGTCACTGTGGTTTGGCCAGAGAGAAGTGGGGAGCGTGGCAGAGCTAAGCGAGGGGCGCTTGTGGTCCCTGAGCACCCAGGGGTGTGGGACCCCTGCCAGGTCTGAGAGAGGCCGGCCCTCACCTCGCTGCCTGTGGCCACGATGCCACTCAGCATGCCATTTGTGGTCAGAGAACACAGTGTCTCGCATGAGTCCTTTTACATTTATTGAGACGTGTTATAGCCCCAATTATGGTCTGTTAGTCAAAGTTCTGTTCTTGAAAAAAGTGTGGATTCTTCTGTTGCTGGGTGGGGTGGTCAATTTGGGTCCAGTTGGTTGCTATGTGCCCATCTACTGTTTCATTGCTGATTTTCTCCCGCTTGTTCAGTTACTGAGAGAGGGGTACTGAAGTCTTCAGTAGTAACTGTAAGTTCGTCTATTTCTCTTCATGGTTCTATCAGTCTTTACTTCATGTGTTTCAAACCTGTCTTACTAGGTTCACAAATGTTTCACACTGTTATGTCCTCGTCACATATTGACTCCTTTATCTGCATGAAATGACCTTCACTTCCATAACTTCTCGGCTCTAAGGTCCACTTTGTCTAATATTGGAGACCCCGGCTTCCTGTCGACCACGCCAGCACGCTGCGCCCTCTCCGTCCGCAGCGGCCGGCGCCGGCTGGCTGCGTGTCCTTGCGTCTGGCTCCTCCTGCTCTGGCAGCCTCTGCATCTTATGTGGCTGTTTAGACCATTTACATTTGGTGGACTTATTGGTATGGCGAGGTTTAACTATCCCCGCGCTAATTATTTTATAAATTCCCGTTTTCAGTTTTTGATAACTGCATATTTTTTGTTATTTAGCTGTAACTCTTGTATCACTGTTTCAGGGGCTGCCTTCGGGTTGACGGCTTCGGTCTGCTGCTGTGCCAGGAGCTCGCGGTGGGGCCCGGGCCGCCTTTCCTGCCTCCAGACTCGGCGCTCACGCCGCAGCCTTCGCTTCCACGTGTTATAAACGCTACACTACACTGATTTCATTTGTTTAAATGGTCAGTTATCCTTTAAAGGGACTTAAATAATATGAAAAATGTCTTTTCTATTTCCCCACGTACTTACAATTTTTGGTACACCTGCACCACTCAGAGCAGAAACTACAGGGAGGTCTGCAAGGCGGCGCTCCCCTGGCCGAGGGCCGTGCGGGGCGAGGCTCGCACAGGCCCTGGCTCGGGAGGAGGAAGGGGGAAGCTGGGACTGAGGGAGATGGTGAGGGCAGAGGCCAGAGCCACGGCGCTCGGCGAGCCAGGCGGAAGCCTCCGTGTCTCTCCATCAGCGTTCTCCTGGGGGGTAAAAAGGTCCACCCAGAGCCTAGGGGACAGAAGAGCATGTGTTATTAAGGCCGTGTCTGGAAATAGCAATCCACACAGAAGGTCTCTCTGGGCATGAGACCTTTTCGGGGACGCCTGGCTGATAAGGGCTGGTGGGAGCTGGAGGTGAAGACCTCAGGCAGCAGGGGCCCTGGGGTGGAGCCGGGGTTCCATTCTGGAAGCGCGTGGAGGGACGGGGGTGCCCCGGGGTCTGTTCTGCCTCCACGTCACCTGCTACTCGGGCTCCGGGAAGTCCATGGACAGAGGCGCGCGGCCCCTGGGCCCCGGGCGGGGGCAGGCAGAGGGCGAGCCTCCGGGCTCTCAGTGCAGCAGACGAACCTGCCAGGCCCTCCCCGCTGCCCAGTGCCAGAGCATACCCCACTCCCACCCCCGGGGGGACCGATGAGGGGGGGTCGGGGCTGCCGTGGCCCAGCCCGCCCAGCCGGCTCACTGCTGAGGGAACCCGCTCACGAGTCCCCAGGGACCACGGACGGATGTGCCGTGGATGGCCCCCACCTTGGCAGCACGGTTCGGGAACACTAGCACCCCAAACCCCACCGGGGGCACAGGCAGGGGGTGGGCCCCCATCCCCGGGAAGTTAGAAGGTCACGGCCCGGGCCGCGCGCTCCCCTCCAGAGGGCCTCCCCCCCGCCCTGCCTGCGGCGCCCAGCACCTCATGAGGACGTTTGCATCCAAGTTTCTGCAGAGGTGCTGGCCCGGTAATCATGGCCGGGTGTTTTCTGGGGGAGGCAGGGTTCTCCCAGGGTGCCCACAAAGCAGGAGGACCGTTCAAAGGGCCCGAATTAACAGGCAGTACCTTGGGGACAATGGGTAGCTCGTCTCCAGGCGGGGAGGGACCTGTGGAATCCGGCAGGCCCGCGCTCCAAGTGGAGGCCGGGGCTGGGGCCTGGGCCCAGGGCCTTTGTGCTCTGGGTTAATGAGCTGGAAAACACAATTACGCTTCTCGGCTGTGAAAATCGTTTCGGGGCAGTGGATCACTTAGCTGCCAGGAGAACCCGGAATTGATTTCCTTTGTCCCCAGGGCCCAGCGCATCCTGGCGGAGACCCCAAGTGGCCCAGACGGTGCAGGACTCCGAACCCCGCGAGGAGCCCCGGGAACCAGGGGCCCCACAGCAAACAAGACAGCAGCGCCTCCCTCCCCCCCACCTCCCCCCCACCTCTGCATTTTCCACACCCTGCCCGGCCTTTTTAAAC